>MU263029.1:0-12500 GCA_020310875.1 Ceratopteris richardii | reverse complement strand
CAGTCAAATACTAGCTATTGTAGACAAGTTTTAGGGAACTGCAGCAGGACGTGATCTTCTAAGTTTTAATGAAGTTCCAACTGTATATATGTGTGTGAGCGCGCATTCGTGTGGATGTATGTATGCAATGTTTAAGTATTATGAATTGAGGAAATGTGGTAGAAGTATGATTCACATGTGGTTTTGGTGAGGTGGTAAGCACTTAGGTGTAACGAGCAATTATTCAGGCATCCATTCATCCCCATATTCATTTATGGTCTTATCTAGTGATTCTATAAATCTAGTACATAGACTTACTAAGACGACCATTCATTCATGCTAGCTCTGTTGCTGGTTCTCTGGCTACTCTAGCTACTGTTGAGGATATTTTACCTAGAGGACTAATCACACATTTCAGATGTTGACATGGCCAATCACTTCTTGTTAGCTCATACACATCAATGTGTTTATTGGCTTGTTACAATTCTCTTCACATTCAATATTTACGTACACTTAAGAAGGCTTTAGGAGCCACAACAGTAACACTCAGATATTAAGGTGAACTTTTAATTTGAAGGCTGTCGGATCTATTACGATTGACATGCCATTTTGGTCAAATGCTAAACAAAAAATGTTGATGATAAAACTTAGCAAATGGATGCATGAATGGAGGTTTTGTGAGCATTGGTTCCCTGCCAAATATTTTGTTTGTGATTTCAATGATCAAAATCTCGCACGCGTGAGTGTCTAGATAAGTTCCCCTCGACTTCCTTTGTTTTCCCGCCACTCTATTTTAATTCTTATCCTTTGTTAATGGCTGCCTTAAGTCCCTCTTTTTTTTAATGCTTCACCTGCATAATCGTGTTCTGTTTTTGCACTTCATGTTGTTCATTGGTCCTTTCTTATGCAAAGATGGATGGATTCTTGAAAAGGATCTTATATGATCCATCCACAATAGATCATTGTATGTGTTAGGTTGTATTTTCTTTATCACATATGATGTTCTTGCTAGTGATGTTGATATTTTTGGACCTATAGTTATTTGTAGTTGCTTATCTACATGCACATCTAATGTGATGAATAGTACATATATTTTGGGACATTCATTTGTTCTTAATCTGTATAGGAGTCTTAGATTAGGTAAAGTATGGTCAAAAGATAGGCAAAAATTCATATGCACTGTCTTGTTCTATTCAAAGAGAGCTTTCCACCCATATATAACACTTCAGTATCGAGCACCTTTAACCTCTTGAAAAGTTAAATCGTAATTTTTACCCTTGTAGTGCAAGACAGTAATAACATAAGGAACATGGACCTATGGCACAATAGGTATGCACATCTAAAGTTTAATGATTGAATGACCTTGAAAAGACATGATATGATTAGATCCTTGGAAAACTTAGACATCCCTTACTCTAGTCAAAACATATAAACTCCCTTTCAAGAAAGGGTCTAAGAAGTTTGAGCCAATCCATTGTGATGTCTGTGCACCTGTGAGAACCACATCTAGAGATGGGTTCACTTATTTTGTGACATTCATTTATGATATTCTAGGTTTACGTGGATTTTTGGGTTAAAATTTAAGTATGAAGTATTCTCTAAGCTCAAGAATTTAATCACTCTTGTAGAAAATGAAACATGCTAGAAAATTAAAATACCACATAAAAATTGGAAGGGGGGGGGGTACGTTCTTAAAGAGTTAGTGATTTTCTAATCTTAAAAGGTATTTATCACCAAATGACTTTTAGGAAGACCCTTGAGTTAAATAGTGTGGCTAAAAGAGAAAGTAGAACTCTTGTAAAAATGTCTAGAAGAACGGTGATTGACAAGAAACTCTCACATAGCTATCAGTGTGATGCACTCATGCATGTTAATCCCATTTGAAATAGGTCGCCAACTAAAGTATTTAAGTTAAAAACTCCAAATGAGGCATTTTATGATAAAAATCCCAATGTTGATTATATGAAAGTCTTTGATGTCTTGCGTATATGCATGCACCTAGTGAATTAAGAGGAAAGCTTGATAAAAAAGCATTTAGATGCATTTTTGTTTGCTTTGATGGCGTAGGCTTTAGACTACTTGATCTTAAAACAAGGAAAACATATTTCAAAAGAGATGTGGTTTTTCTTGAGGATGAGTGCTTTGATGGTAATGTAGAAGTTTCATTTGAACCCTTTAGTGCCAATCTATCTCTAATTATAAATCGTAAAGAGATTATAAATGGTAGAGAGATTGTGAGGAGTGAAATATCTAGTTCACTATCTCCACTAGCTCAAAGCACTCATGCATCATGCTCTTGTTCTAGGACCTTGTATGAACCTCTCACTATGCGATGATCTTAATGCTCATCCAGGTTAGAAAAGAAGCATTTGTGTGATCTTATCCACATGTATGAAACCTTTCATCATGCATGTTAGCCTCTGCTTATGTGCATGCCACATGTCTACATGCCCTGAGTCTAATATGGTACTAGTATAAGAAAATTTGTTTTTCCACAAATTTTGCATTAAATCTCTCACTACAAGTGCCATGAAAATGCACAAAAATATCTTTAGTATCCCATCCCAACCAACATCGTGAGATCACACATGTTATCTATGTGAGAATAATACCCCTATCTCTATTCAAAACATCAATTGATGGTTGTCACCAACATAAAGCAGATAGTAGCTTTCTTGTTAAAACAAGTGATGATGGGTTCATTTACATGTGCATATATGTTGATGACATAATTCTTACACGTACAGATGAGAAGGGCATACAAAGTCTGAAGAAGCAAATGGAGAAAGAGTTCAAGATTAGTGACTTGGAAGACTTGTCATATTTCTTGGGCATGGAGGTCTCATATACTCAACATGGAGTATATGTGACTCAAGAAAGGTATATGAAGAACTTGTTAATCAAGTTTAAAATGGAAGATTGCAGGGTAGCACCTACTCCAATGGAGGTGAATCACAAATTGAGCAGATATGGAGGAGAAGAATGCAAGGACATGAAGTTATATCAAAGTTTGGTTGGTAGTCTAATCTATGCTACATTAACTAGGCTTGATTTTTCATATGCACTTGGAGTGTTGTCTCAATTCATGCATTGTCCTAGGAAAGAACATTGGCTTGCAGGACAAAGAGTGTTAAGATACATTAAGGGTACACTCAAAGAAGGTTTGTATTATGGTTTCACATCAGATACAAACATCAAGATATATAGTGATATAGATTGGGTAGGTAATCTTGATGATAGGAGATCAACCTATGGGTACTTATGTTATGTGGGAGATAAGTTAATGTCTTGGTGTTTTAAGAAGCACAATATAGTTGCTTTGTCATCCACAAAAGCAGAGTATAAAGGTATGGTTGTAGCTGCAAAGGAGGTCATATGGTTGAAAACTCTCATGAAGAGTTTTGACATCATTCGAAGTACACCCATTATTCATGGAGATAATATGAGTTCATTGTATCTAGTTGCTAACCTTGTTTTTCATGCCAGTACTAAACACATCGAGATTCAGTATTATTTCCTGAGAGAGAAGGTGATCGATAAGGACATTGAAGTCATACATACTTCAACAAAAGATCAGATTGAAGACATGTTAACCAAAATCTTGGACGGACCAAAGCTATAGAGATTCAAAGACATGGCAGGTATAAAGAAGATGGAGAAAATCACAATTGATGATCGAGGGGGAGTTGTTGGTGAAAGGCAACCATCGATTGATGATTAGAACAAAGGTTTGAAGATAAAGGATGAAGCAAAGACCAATATATGAAGCTTAAAGTTAGTTTATGATCAGAGAATGAAGACTTGTATATACATGTATACTAAACTTGTAATTAACTCACTTATACCTTTGTTATGGTTACGAGTTTGTATATATATACCTATATATACAAGTATAAAGTCAGGGCATGTAAGAGAGATGATGAAAGACAAGTTGTAAGAGGCATCAAACATTTTAGAAGTGATCAGAATATAGCTCATCAATCAGATGTAATATTTTCCTGAATAGAAGAAAAATTGCGCCTGATATTTTGCTCAGTGCTCCTTCTGTGTTTATCATTTTGTGAAATGGTTTTGGAGAAGTCTAATTCTATAGTTGAGTGACCTCTGTACAAATTTTCAGATCCTAGTTGTGATCAGGTTGAGAGAATTGAGAGTAGGAACATTTACATGTGTAAATGTGAAGAAGAGAAGACTGCAACAGCCACAAATTTGATGATAATGTTTTGGTCAGTTTTCCTTCCATAGTGTAAAGTTTTAAGCAGTCAAGCACTCATTCTTTAAGTTGGAAGGTAAGCTACCTATGGCTAAAAGCATTTGACTAAACAGGTTCTAGTTGCATTAGAAGTTGCAGGTGTCAAAGTCGACTATATAGAAGTACAATTTTAGACATAGGTGAATTGTTTGGAGTAAATCTTAAGATTTACTAAATCTTTTGAGAAGGCTTAACTTGAAGAAGGTGCGCAAACTCTAGGCAACACCTCATACAAAGTTTCATTGGAAAGTTTACACATTTGATCACTCAATGAGTGACTTAAGTGGAGTAGACTTTTCTGAATAATCACTCTCTTCGGAGTTGGTGCAAAGATTCGTAATTTGGCATTAGTCTTCCAAAATTGATTGAGGTTTTGAGTTGTTCTTGATATAGAGGTGCTCTAACATCAAGGATAACTTGTTCTTTTGGAGATTAACACTCTCCATCATTGTTCTCTATCTTGCAAATTGGTAGAGAACACTATAGTCCATAATCTATATTTCATATGGATTATGGAATATAGGGGATTGAATAAAGAATGATTAAAAATAAGTATCCACTCCCTCATATAGATGTCTTATTAGGTTAATTAAGAGGAGCGACTGTATCTACTAAGATTGAATTAAAAGTTGGATATCACCAATTAGGATCAAACTAGATGACATATCTAAAACAACTTTTCAAATGGTAGGATGTATTATCAGTCCAAAAAATTAATAAAATATGAACTCAATTATCCTACTCATGATCTAGAAATTCTTTTACATGCACTTAACCATTGGAGACATCTACTATTAGGTGTTAGGTTAGAATTGGAAACAAATCATCAGTCTAAAATAAATTTTCACATAACCATTGCTAGACAATAGGGAAAAGCATTGGATTGAATTATTGAGTGAGTATGATTTTGACATTAAGTATTTGGTTGATAAGGAAAATAAGGTCATTGATGCATTGCACTAGAAACCTTTATGTAATCTCCTTTTGTAATAAATTCTTATTTTCTCAATCAAACTCAAGAAGAACAGAAAGAGGACTCTTTTTATGCACCTATTTTGAGCTTTCTCAATGCAAAAAGGAGATCAATGTATGAAGATAAATTTCAATTGCAAAATGGATCTTTATATTGTAACAATTGACTATGCATACCTTGTGAATCTCCATTGAAAGTTCAAATATTACATGATTTTCATGATGCATCTCTTTTCGCACATCCAAAATTATTCAACGATATATGTCAAAATGAAATATTTGTACTTTTGACCATGAATGAAGCACGATATTAGAAAACATGTTAGTGAACGTTCAAAGTGCCCATAGGCAAAATGTGAGTTTAAAAGAATGCGTAGAATTCTGCAACCTTTGGATGTTCAAATCAAAAGTGGGAATCTGTCTATGGACTTCATCACTAAATTGCCTATGACAAGAAGTAAACATGATATTTGTGGTAATTGATTGACTTACCAAGGTGGTACATTTCTTTACTATAAGAAAGACTGATATTACCTTAAATGTTTCCAAACTCTTTGTAAAAGAAATTTTTTGATTGCATGGAATGCCTAAAAATGTAATTTCAAATAGAGACTCTAGGTTAACATCGAACTTCTGGAAGGCAACATTTGAATCAATTGGTACTCTAATTTATATGAGTACAGCTTTCCATCCATGGATTGATGGGAAAATTGAGAGGTTTAATCGGGTCCTTGAAGATATGTTGCATATGTATGTGAAAAGCAAGATAATTGAGAGGAATCTTGTCCTTAGTTAAAATTTTCATACAATATTGCATGACATGTATCTATGAAAATGACTCCATTTGAGGCTATATATGATTATAATTTTTTGAATCCACCTTTGTTTTTTAATTTTGAACTAAAGTAGAAATATCTAACGAAATTCTTGAAAAGATGAATGAAGAACTTGAAATATTAAGAAACACATAAAAGAAGGTCATAAAAGACAAAATAAATTCTACAATTTGAAGAGAAGACCACTTGAATTTCAAACAAATGACATGGTATTTCTTAAGCTCAATCCTCACCGATATAACTTGTTGCTACGGAAGGATCATAGACTTTCTCTATGATAGGCAAGTCCAAAGATTGGATCTCTTGTTTATTTTGTTGGAATTGCTTGAAAATTTAAATATGCACCTAGTACTTCATGTTAGCTTAATTAAAAGTTATGTAGCTAATGCTACTCATGTTTTGCACGATAACTATGAGCTGAAAGATAATGGTTGTTTTGAGCGTCAACTTGAAATTATAGTACATAGGAGGGAAAATTACTTAGAAACCAATCTATAGCGCATATCCAGTTGAAGATTCAACTTGGGTGGACTTAGATGATTTTCTAGCACATTATCTTTCTTTCAAACTCTGAGGACAAAGTTCTTAAATGGGGGGAAGAATTGTAATAGGCCCTTGGTAATGAGATAATTCATTTTGAACTTTCTTTTATACATTGTGTGGATAATGTTTAGAATGGATACTTAGATCATTTTATGCATAAAGACAAAATCTAGGGATGAAAAGTTTTATATTCTCTCTCTAAAATTCAATTGCATCATATTTTCTTATTATAAATTGAACATGAAGACGAAAGAATCAGGAACAATATTGTATGAGAGAAATGTAGATCATGCATACGAGAATAAAGGTTCCTATGTGAAAATTATGTGAATCAAGTTTAAGTATCTCGTTTTGGGCTCTAGATTGAGTTCAATATAAATTAATGCCTTCATTTAATTCTCTCTCTAGAATTTCTAAATTTGCAAGGCTTAGAATTATTACTTGGAGGCCGATTTGGACCTAGGGCATCTCTAACACTATTGCAAAGATCAAAAGCTTAACATTTTTGCCTCTCACAAGCATTTGGTAACTATGTACTATTTTAAAGTTAATAGGGCCCAAAAAGTTGAAAAAACGTTAACGCTTTTGTATTATTATTGGAATCCATGTTTTTATGCTGCTTTTGTATTATTATTGGAATCCTTGTTTTTTATGCTTACATCTTCTCATGCATATTGTGGATATCGACGTATATATCTTTTCATTACTTTTTTCTTCTACTTTTGACATATGTCACACAAGAGAGCAATGGAATACTAAAACTCATGCTTTTTACAAAGTTTTGCATGCAACATGGGGAGGTGCGTCTTTTTCTAAATTTTTCAAATCATGCACTTTCTTGAGGAGGGACTATCAACTCTATTTTGAAGAGATTGCTGCATCATGCAAGAAGAGACTGAGCATCCGAGAGTTACCTTGCGATTGTGATCCATAATGAGATTGTATCAAACATTGATCCACAGGGATGATGACATTATCCATAGGGATTATTCCATGTGTGAGCGACAAGGGCTAGCTAGCCAAGGTCCCAAGCTCGGGGGATATCCTAAGATACTTGATATTAATGGGGATGAGTGTCGTATGATGGCCATATATCGGCACTAGACCATCCCAGATCATTGCTATTTTTAGAGTATAAGAGAGTATATATGGATGGGAGGAGAGACACACACACATCATTCAAGGTATTTCTTACAATTGGTACCAGAGCATGATTGATCTTATTTTTTAGGCATACATTTTTTAGTTTTTCCTCTCCATCACATGCTATTTCTCCTTCTCTGTCGAGGGCCATCATGCTTCTCTTTGTCATCATTGCTTTTAGGTGTGCAGAGTAGAAGATTAAAGGGATGGCGGGGAGCCCATAGGACCCCCTGGAAGCTACAGGACCCAGCCATTGCCTTGCACATACACGCTCAGGAGTATCTTTTGCCCATCTTTTGAGCCTGCCTACTTGCATACGCTCAGAGTGCTACCCCTAGAAGGGGGAGAGAGAGGAGGCTTAATCTAGCCATCCTTCTAGTGTTGAAGAAGCTTATGAGCTGTTTGTCTACATGAGCACATTGAAGTGCATTTTGCCTCAGTATAGGCTCTTCTTGCATGCGTTCATAGCTGGAGCATATGTCTACAGAAGTGAATTTTGACCTGATCTTGGAGTTCTTAGCTAAGAGCTCATAGTTTAGCTATTTTGTATGACTTACCTCCATTTTGAGCATTCCACTCCAAATTCGGAGATTTTTCTTGTTGTGGAAAGCTCTCTCAGAGCTCTTTTCAGAGAGTGGTTGCAAGCCATACTTAGGCTTCTATCTCTATTCTTTTCAGAGCTTCAAGTTTGATTCTTCTTCGTTATTAATCCTCTTTTGGGCATAGATTTGAAGCACTGACTATTGGAAGAGTTTTGGCAAGCTATTCTAATGGAGGGTGGACAGTATTTAGCACCTGCACACACCTGCAAATTAATTTTTTGAACCTCCAGATAAGTCTCTTTGTCTATGAATATACATTGTTGTTTTCGTTTTCCATCATATTACACATAGGACATGCAATTTTGCATTGTATCTAGAATATACGCGTAGGTAAGACGTGGATTCTTTGTATTCTATGGTGCATGTATTCTTCTTTGTAGGGATAAGTAAGTATTTTCTTGCAGCTTAGCAAGGAAAGAAATATAAATTTATCAGGGTGTGTAATCCCCTTCGATCTACTTGTAATTAGATTGTGTCTATCGGCATCATTATTGCAGAAATTGCTTGACGGTCCTAGAGTTTCCCCCAGGTCCACAAGTTTATCTTGGGACTTAGGGAAACTATTTGATCCTCAGTGAGGAAGGAGAGATGCAAATCCTTGGCACAGACCATGGAAATGGCTTTAGTTTATGAGGATGGCCCATAGAGGTATAGACTTCCAGGGTCAGAGGTCCTCATGGTCTAAGGTCAGCTGACCCTTCCACACATTGACTCATGCTCAATCAGTGCACAACCTTCTAGAGAGGCTAAGCGGGTGCATATGATCATGACAGTTGTAGGAGGTAAGTGTAAAGTGTCTGCTCTGGCTGAGAGGGCTTATAATAATTCCATACTTATCCATCAGTAGAAAACCAAGGCAATGAAAGAAGGATTAAGCTAGGGTAGCACCTGTTTAGAATTATCATAAGAAAAGAATATATTAGCCACCATAGTCATAAATCCCACTCAGAAGGGAGTGAGTGATGATGAGGAATTGGAGATCCCCCATCACCGCTATCATTTCCCATATTGGCCATGATAGTCACAAAGAAAGTCCCGACTATGCTAGAAGTTGTGCTTTCGCCAATGGCACAGAAAGGATATCAGTTTTCCCAACACAGAACTCATTGTCATGAGGGGATTCATGGCAAGATAGCCTATCAAGGTACTCTTTGACACAGGGTCTACACATAACGTAATTAGTTATTTCCTAGATAAGAGGTTACATCTAGAGACTATATCATCAGAGTATGCCTACACAAAAGAGTTAGCTGATGGGAAGGCAACAGAGACATGGGATAGATGAGTTGTTGATTTGCCCATTTGGATCCAGTCCTATGAGGACAAATTGGATTTTGAGATAGCGAGAGTAGCACGTTTCGATGTCATCCTTAGTATAAAAAAATGGCCTGCGAGGAAGAGACCAGTCATTGACTTTGCTTCACATGTTTATCAGTTAAGCATGAGAGGAGGCCACTATTGATCCGTGGAGAGCCAGATCTCCAAGAGACGAGATTAGTAATGCTACCAAGTTACTTAAAATTGATTGTAAGTTTATTTGTTTTCTAGACTTTATGCATTCGTCATGTATTATGATGGATTCATGCATTCATGGAGACTCTAGTTGGAATGTTTTAGCACTTTTCATGAAAAGTCAGAGTAGAATTCCAAGAGTTTTTTATTGATAGAAATACCCTCTGGCTTGCCTCCTTGCAAGAACATAGAGCAAAGAATTGAATTGGTACTATGGAACAAGTCCAACTGCTCGGCCACCATTTTGAATGAGTTTGTAGGCGGAAAATGAAGTCTGCAAGATTGTGGATGAGTACCTATCAAAAGGGGCTGATTAGACCTAGTTTATTCACCCTTTGCAACATCAGGTTTTTAGTGAAGAAGGAAGACGATCTTATAAGATGTGCATCGACTCCCGAGCACTTCATAAGATTACTATCAGACACATATATCCCATGCCAAGTATTGATGATCTTTTAGATGCTCTAGGTAGAGCCGTTGTATTTAGTAAAATAGATTTGAAAAGTGGTTGCCATCATATTAGGAGTAAGAGATCATGATGTACTATAAGTAGCTTTCAGACCTGCTTTTGGGCATTATGAGTATTTGGTCATGACATTTGGTTTGACTAATGCACCATGCTACATTTATGATGTTAATGAATGATATTTTAAGACCATTCATTGGAAACTATTGATGGTTTGTTAGTGCATAGTAGGATTGTGCATGAGCATGAAAATTATGAGATTAGTATTGAATGTCTTAAAAGAAAATCACGTGTATGTTAATCTGGAGAAGATTCAGTTGTTTCTTTCGAGGACAGAGTATCTAAGGCATTTGGTATGGACGGATGGATTCAAATGGATCCCAAGAAGGTTTCAGTTATTTTGTCTTGGCCTACTCCGAAGGTTGAGGGGTAATTACGGTCATTTTTAGGACTTTTCAATTTCTATCCGGAAATTCATCTCTTCATATTCGTCGATAGCATCACCTATGACAAACTTGCTTCAAGGCAAAGTTCCATTTGCATAGAAGCAAGAGTAGCAAGATAGTTTTGATACTCTAAAGCAAGCTGTTTCAGAGGCTCCTATACTCAAAGTGGTAGATCCACAAAAACCCTTTGAGTTAGAGACAATTGCTAGTGGCATAGCCATAGGGCCAATTTTGCGTCGAGATGGTAGCCCATAGCGTTTGAAAGCAAGAAATTGGGTAGTGCACAACGCAATTGACCAGTGCATGAATAGGAGTTGTATGCAATGATGCATGCACTTGAAGTATAGAGACACTATCTTTATGGTGTAGACTTTAAGGTATACACAGATCACCATAAACTTAAGTATTTTTGTAGTTAGCCAGGTCTTTGAGGCAGAAAGCTCGTTGGGTTGAGCTCATGCAGGAGTTTCACATGGAAATCTTGTATAGAAGAGGCAAAGAGAATATAGTAGCTCATGCATTATCATGGATAATGTATCAAATGAGCTTTACAGTTCTAAAAAGCTCATTACTTCAAGAGATAAAGGAAGCACATGTAGAAGATCCACATTTATTACAGATTATTAGAGCCATGAGTGATGACTCAATTATAGATGGGACAGTTCCAACTGTTTCTTCCCCTAGCAGAGAGAACAAGTCCATTCTGTATTGCAATTTCTCATAGGAGAATGGAATAGTTAAATGAAAAGGAAAGGCTTGTGTACCAAATTCCTAGGATTTGAGAAGAAAAGTCATGCATGATAACCATGATATGCCTTGCACAAGACATCTTGGTGTTGACAAGACAATACAGCTTGTTAGACGAACATTTTGGTGGCTTGGATTAGCCAAGGATATCCACACTTATCTTCAACAGTGCTTTGTGTATCAAGTCGACAAAGTAGAAAGGGTAAAGACACCAGGCCATTTGCATCCTTTACAGATTCCAAATCATAACTGGGATAGTGTATCCATGGACTTCATAGCTGGGTTAAGGCGAACCCAAAGGAAGTGGGATACTATCCTAGCTATGGTAGATAGATTGAGCAAGATGGATCATTTCATACCCACACAAAAGACAATAGAAGCTCCACAGGGAATGAAGTTGTTTATTCAGCATGTCTTCAGATTGCATGGGTTACTTATATCCATAGTTTTAGATAGGGATGTCAGATTCATAGGACACTTCTAGAAGTTTGTATTTGACAAATTGAAGGTGTCATTAAAGATGAGTAGTGGTGATCATCCTAAGACAGATGATCAGATCGAGAGGGTCACCAGATTCTAGAGGACATGTTGAGGTCATATTTTGAGAGATAGACAGATTGGGATAGTTGTCTGTGTTGGAGTTAGACATCTACGGAATCACGCGAACAACACAAGGAAGAAGAAGAAGCTTGGAGCACAACACACAATACTGGATGTATTACCACTAGAATGTACAAATTCCCCCTGGGAGTGATGCGGTGAACAAGCAACTGGCACTCATGTATAAGGAAGTTCCAAGCTATGTGGCATTAATCCACAAAGGGAGTAAGCCCAAAGCTTTGTGGGAAGCTTCAAACTTCTCCCTAGGTAGAGCCTTCGTAAAAAGGTCTGCAATGTTCTCCTGCATGGGCATATATGCCAAGCTGATCTCCCCAGCAGAGAACCTCTCCCTGGCATAATGATAATGCACCTCAATGTGCTTAGTGCGAGCATGGAACACAA
>MU263028.1:27500-50844 GCA_020310875.1 Ceratopteris richardii | reverse complement strand
AGGAATCATAGCGGATTTTGCAAAATTCATATTTTTTCAGACCATCACGATTGGCTCACACCATCATGACGGGCTCACGCCATCGTGAAGGGCGACGGTCCCATGCCATCATGATGATCTTTGACCATCATGACGGTCCCACACCATCACAACAGGCCTTGACCATCACAATGGTCCCACACGACCGTCACAGACCTTGACCATTGTGATGGGCCCAAGCCATTGTGACGATACTAGACCATCGCGACGAGACCATGCCACGCCATCGGGACGATACCAAACCATCATGATGAGACCAAGCCATTGTGATTGGCTCAAACCATCACGACAATCCATGAGACCATCGTGATGGTTTCTGACCATCGCAATCCTTGCAAAACATCATGATGGTTCAACTGAAACGGCAAAAAACTAGAGATTTTATTTTTTGTAATCCTGGAGCCAAGTTTGGATAATTTTTTAAGCAATTGGCACATCTTAGGGCTCCCAAGCAAATATTTTGAGAAGTCCTGTTTGCTTGTTTGCATGTTTTGACCCCCAGAACCCTAAATTGGCCTTTGGAGGGGTGAGGAAGCTAAGGGATCTCTAAGGAAGTCTTTCATAAAACAAGGGAAAATTTGGTCTTTGAAATACATGAATGAAAGTGGTGTGTTAATTCAATTAAATTTAACTCTTGATCTAACTGTGGGACTTTTACATGTCCATTGAGAATATCGAAGGTGTTGACGCTCAAGGTCAAGAACAAGCATGGAAGCACATCAAGGAAGTGGACACACAAGAAGAAGGAGCATGTAGGGAGCTCAAACAAGCACATGCCAAATTTTAAGAATAAATCCCTATAAAAATAGTGATTTTCATCACTAAAAACCATTGTAAATACCATTTCACATTTTTGCAACTCCATTTTGTTCAAGCCGAGGAGTTCTCGAGCTTGAGGAGTATTAGAAGTATCATCCCACCAATTTTCATAATTTTTAGAACTGTTTGAGGCCCCAAATAAGCCCTAGAACCTAATTTTTAACTAGGTCGGACACTAGGTCTGGACAGGACCAAAATCACTCAAAAAACCATAAAAAGGGCTGGAGAGCTCATTTTTGGGGGTTAGCTTGTGAGAGATTTGAGCTCTTGTAATAGAGTTCTTTGGTAATCGAAGTCCTTCCACTATTCCACTCTTTGCTCTTACCTTGTGTGTGTGTATGTGTATGTGTGTGCATGCTTGTGTGATTTCACTCATGCACTTGTGCCATTACTTGCTCATGGTCTTCATGCCAGTCCTCACATCTCCACGGATTCACATTTATGAGGTGCAACTCCTCACGTTGGTACTCACCATTGTGCTAGAGTGACAGAGTCCGACAAGCTTGGGAATGCGCATCTTGGGCATACAAGTGCAAACAAGGAGAAGTGACTTGAGGTTGGAAGATCTCTCAACCCCCTTAGTTAGTGCTTTTGATTGATTAGAGGCATGATAGGAACACTCAAAGTTCTAACAGCCTTTAAATTCTCAAGTTTAAGAATAGGTTAATTGCAGTCAAGGGATGACTTAAGGGCAAAGAATTTAATATGATTGGATGAAGAACATCAAGTATGACAAACCTAAGTGCTCCTTACGATGCATGATTCAAAATAAGGAAACACATACTAAATAAATTAAAAGCAACAAGTGATTGATATCAACAAATCAATAATGTGGTTGTAAAAGGATCATTGGACTAATTGGTTGAGCATATGAACCTTAGATCAGGTAGACATCTAGGGAGAGATCGACTAAGTATTAGATCATATGAGGATAGTGTCAACCATACAACTAGGTCGTGGGCTCAATAGTTTAGTGATCATCCCTACATACTGAGTTCAGAAACAAGTGATCTAGAGATGTCATTTAACATGGAACGGCTGGTAGTTAGTGCAAGCACAACCTATTTAAAAACACTAAAAGGTCCCTATAAAATGCAATTGGAATATGTTAGGAGCAAACGATTAGGTGCACACATCTATGAGGATGGTCTGAGGTGATCAATTGTCTAGCTCAAAAATCCCTATCAACCCTTCAGACTTGAACACCCAATGGTTAAATTTGAAGACGGTTAATACATTGATAAGCAAGGAACCATGCACATGGTTACCAACTTGTCAATAGGATAGATGGGTTTGGAAATATCATTCCTGAGAACCAAATAGGAGACCTAGAGGAAGGAGACCTAGGACGAGAACCCAAGAATCCTCGAGGAAAATCCTTCTTGACTACAGTAATTACCCTAGAGTGGGTTCCCCAAGAAAACAAAAGCATAGAACTATTATTGAATAGAGAAATGGAGGAAGCTTTTTGGAGATTCAAGTCAAATCAACCTAGCATTTATGAGTCCAAAGATCCTAAGATACTAGGCAAAGTTGTCTATCTGGATAATACATAAGAGAGAATGTGTCATGGACACAAAGAAAACCATCTTTAACCGTAGATTCCATGTGAATTTCCCATATCTCAAGTTTGATTATGATTTTGAGAAATTAATGCTACCATTGCGTCTGAAATGTGCCAAAACCTGAAGATCGACTGTCTATTTGCTTAATTTTGACACTTAGAGGTATTGTTTCTAGTTGATGATATCATTGATGATATCATCAACTCGTAACCGCCCTTGAACCACCCTTGGAAAACCTATATAAGGATGGGTTGTCCACATTCATTCTCAATCTTGCCAATACCAATCTTGGGAGCTCAAGGAGTCATGACCGCCAAGTAAGTACTCTCCAAGTTCCAGTTCTAGTTCTTGTCTTGTTCCTTTTTCCTCTTGTCTAGCCTAGTCTTGGACATCCTGTCTTGTCCTCTTGTAATCTAGTAGTACGAGATCTTGTCGAGTTCTTTCTTGTATCTAGTTCATCTCCTAAAAGGGAGTTCTTGTAATCCTGATATGTTGTTCCATACCTATGATCCCGGGTTGTGGGATCTCCTGTATCATCTCTAGTCCAGTTTTCCATACCTATCGGTCGTGGGTTGTGGGGCGTCTTCTATCAATTATGTATTCTTGTATCATTTTCCCTATATGGGTGTTCTTGTAATCATAAGTGTATTTTCGAAATCTTGTCTACTGTAGTTAGAGAGCACAATCTAGTGCTCCCCTGACATTTTGGCAAGGTTATCCACATCAAGTCCCTATCAAGAATGATGGACTCTATATCCATACTCAGAAATATCGAGTCTGCTCTAGATGATATATAGAAAGCTTCGAGACTTTGAACGGAGATTACAGCAAGGTGAGTGCTCAGTTGGAGAATTCACATCAGACTTCAGAATCGTGTTTCAAGGAGCCACATATCAAGAAGGCTATCTAGTTAATCAGTTTCAAAGTGGTTTCAGAGATGAAATAAAGGGTTGTTTATCATCTACATCTCAGTCAAATACTTTAGATGACAGTATTAATCAAGAAATTTAGTATGAGAATTAGTTGTTAACAGAAAGCCAAGTCCAAGAGTCAAAAGACTTGAATAATGAAGACACTATTCCTCAAGAATTTGAATCAAGAATCTTTGGAGCCCAAAAAGTCATTGCAAATGATATGGAGTATACATGTTATGAAGATATCAAGAAGGTAAAGGATAAGGAGGAGTTCACGTTCAGTCAAGGAGGTGTGGTTACTCAATGCTCTCCATCAAAGATCTTGGAAACACCACAACATTCCACTAGAAGCTCAAAGGATCTATTGCATGAAGATCCCAAGAAAGCTCAAGACAGACTAAGTCCTTCACCAGCTATCAGGATTGAGGATCATGAAGAATTCGAGGTCGTGCATGTATTAGATTCAAGGATCTCTCGACGAAGATTGGAATTTCTTATTCATTGGAAAACATATGACATCATTGATTGTACATGGGAGCTTATAGAAAATCTTCAGAGAGAAAAAATCAAGGTTCGTGAATTCCATAATAAGAATCCAATGAAACCCAAGCTAGAGATCATGGACGCTCCTCATGGAACTCGTCGCTTGAGGGGGAGGTGATGTCATGGACACAAAGAGAACCATCTTAAACCTTAGATTCCATGAAAATTTCTTATATCCCATGTTTCATTATGATTTTGGAGAAACTAATGCTACCATTGCATCTGAAACATGCCAAAACCCAAAGGTTGACTGTCTATTTACTTAATTTTGACACTTGGACTTGTTTGATATCATTGATGACATCATCAACTCGTAACTACCCTTGAACCACCCTTGGAAAACCTATATAAGGAGGGGTTGGCCACATTCATTCTTAGTCTTGCCAATACCAGTCTTAGGAGCTCAAGGAGTCGTGACTGCCAAGTAAGTATTCTCCAAGTTCGAGTTCCAGTTCTTGTCTTGTTCCTTTTTCTAGTCTTGTCTAGTCTAGTTCTTGGACATCCTATCTTGTCCTCTTGTATGCTGAAGATAAATATACACGCTCATTTTCATATGAGCCATGCTTGGATAAATTTACCAAATATAAAGATAAAGAAAAAGTAGAGGAAAAGAGGAAAAAATAATAAAAGAAAAATTCTAGTCAAAATTCATGATGAGTAAGAGATACAATATCTTGCCTTGTAGTTAGTAGCATGTAGTGGATGGTGAGTTAAGAAGGAGGCGCAAACTTCTTCACATGCTCATTGGTTATAAAAGTGAAGTGGGAGCACATTAAAAACAAGGAGAGAAAGAGGCAAGAGCTCCCCATAGTTGGATCTGGCCATTTTGTCATTTTGGCTTCCCTTAGACTCCTTCCAGCCGCACGTCAGTTTGTACATAGCTCTGTTGCAGAGCTCATATCTCAATGCATATGTAACCATTTTCTGCGTTTAGCAGAAGCTATTTCAACTGTTGTGTACCTTGTCAATAGACTACCATCCAAATCACTTCAAGGTATGACTCCTTATGAAGCATGACATGGAAGAAAACCTAGTCTTGGACATTGCAAGGTTTTTGGTTGTTTAGATTATGTTCATGTACCATCACAAATAAGAGGTAAGCTAGATGAAAGGGCAACAAAGGCAGTGTTTATTGGATATGATTCAACTCAGATGGGTTACAGGTTCTTCAATTCTTCAACCAAGCAATTCACTACAAGTAGAGATGTTGTGTTTGAAGAAGACAGGTCTTGGTATGATGAAGACAAACAAAAGGTAATACTACCATATGATCTTGATTTTGACTCTCATCAATTAGGAAGCAAGCATGATACACAGGTCCAGGATCCAAGAAGTGATACAGACAATGACCAAGATGAAAGAGAAAAGGATTACAAGCTATGGAAGTCAAGAGGCAAAGCAAAGATGCAAGAGGTTGAAGAATGCTCCAAACAAGCACTTAGAAAACCAACAAGAGAGAAGAAACAACTAGAAAGCTATGGATATGATTCCACATTTGTTACGAAGCATTCAATATACTTGGCAAAAGACTTAGTGTTTATGAAGGTGAGAAAATTGAAGACATTAAAGAGTATCAAAGCTTGGTAGGTAGCTTGATATATGCTACTCATACAAGGGCAGACATCTCATATAGTGTGGGAGTCCTTAGTCAGTTCATGCACTCACCGAGAAGACCACACATGGATGCGACTAAGAGAGTAGATTTGGGACTTGTGAGTTCCAAACCTCACATATTTGGAGATAATGTAAGTTCCATGCATCTAGCATCAAATCCTATTTTCCATGCGAGAACCAAGCACATAGAAGTCCATTACCACTTCATCAGGGAGAAGCTCATGGCAAAGGAGATTGACATTTCTTTTGGTCCAATTGAAAAGCAAGTAGCAGATATGATGACGAAGGCACTTGATGGAATAAAGCTTTGTAGATTCAAAGCTATGACAGGTATTCAACCTATCAGAGAATGAAGACTCAAGCATACGTTAGCTTGAGGGGGAGCTGTTGGAACATCAAGCTTAAACAATGCTTGAGGTGGATTTGATCTACATCAAAGGCTATCACGTCGAAAGAACATCCCTTGGAGATTTCTTTTTTCTTATGCTCATTTATTGTATTTTTTTGAGAAATTTTTGATGGTTCATTTACCGTTGTAAAAGCCTTGAGCTTTACACATGTAAAGGTAGAAAGATAGAGCCCAAATCCCACGAATTTGTGGTGATTGAAGTTGCATTCAATCAAGCAATCAATCACCTAAAAGTAGATCAAACTAGATCTTCACTTTTCCTATATTGTAGGAAAGTGAATTGATTCCCTCCAACAACCATTCCCACCTTCATTTGAATTCAAATTCAACTTGTAAAAGTCTTGGAACACTCCTAGAGTCTATATAAAGACTTGGAATTACTTGTACAATACATGGAAGCAACATACATACACTTGTGACCATCATTGTCTTGCTGCTTTAATCCTCTGCATCATCTTCTTCGCCAATAGTAATCTTGCAGAGGCTGCTGCTCTCTCTCCCGAGCTCGAAATTGAGTGCAACATGGCTCATTGGAAAGGTATAAATGTCTTATTTATGTCTATAAATGTTCAAAGCATTTGGTTCAGTAAATTAGGAGAAATCTGAGTTTTTCTATCTCAGGGTCAATCTCTACGTATTCCTGAAAAATAGGAAGTACCATCGGTGAATGTCGCATTCATTCCTATAGCATATTTTTCTTATTCCTTATACTTTTGTGCATTCCATACACTCAAACCTATGTGTATAACTCTCGTAAAAGGATTTTTTCTAATTGTAATCACGCTGGTCGCTATGGGCATTTGAAGTTCATTGTCTCTTCCATAGATAGTAAGTTTTTTGAGCTAGTCGACCCGCGAAACTATTTGTTTTGTATCGAATCATTCTCCTTGATGCTCCAAAGTACATAGTGTGTTTCTTTCCAGTTATTGCATGCCTATAAGGTCTATTTGAGTCTCCATAAGCTCAAGGGCTAGTCTTGTGCCGATTGGCTTGACCAAACTTCGTCGCTTCGAAATGCACTTTTCTACCTTCTACAAGCTTCTCCAAGTTCTTTCAAGTTTGACTGCATTTGTAACACCTAAGAAGTGTATGTTCCAGTTCCCTGTGTATTTTGTTTTTCTACATATTCTACAGCCTCTGTGCGGTATCTTGTGAGACCCCAGGAGCTCAGTTTTCTACTCTAAGGATATCATCGTAGAGCTCTCGAGAAGCAGAGCGCATTGTGGTGTATCACCATCTAGATATTTCATTGGCATCAAAGCAGTCGGACGCAAAAGCTTTGTTCCTTTTGTGCGAGCGAAGGGAGCACCCCCCTTGCTTTCTCTAAGGCTTATGACTAAGGCATCGACCAAGGCATAGACCTTTGTATACCTTGTCATCCGAGTCATTGAAGTCACCATTGGCACCGTTGGCTACACGTGAGGGAGGACCTCAATGATCAAGGAGAATAGAGGTTCTCGATACTTCATGGGAGGTCACCAATCCCAGTATTGTTCGCCCCAGAGCTCGCTTAACTGTGACAATCCCTTGCCACTAAACTACACTCTTGTGGTGTCTAAACAAAGGGAAATACTAAGGTCAACATTACCTTGAACATGTTTCGATCTCTCAAAGCTTCATTTTTTGCTTTCAAAGCCTGTTTTTGAAGCATTTCTGGGGTGTCTTTTGGAGCCATTTTGGAGTAGTTTCACACATAGTTCTCTTTACACAAGTCCAATGACATTAAGAAGAGTGTTCTTTGTACTTCTCTGACAATAAATATCAACGTTTGGGGCTGTTTTTTCATCCACACTTGTAAAACTACAGGTTTCTTGAAAGTTTTTTTTCCAGTTTTGGTGGGAGCAACCACTGCAAATTTATGGAGGTTTTTGAGCCTAAAACATCAAAGTTGATAGACACTTGTAGGTGTTGTTGGCTAGTTTTTGAGCTGTGTATTCAGCCTTTTAATGTCATTTTACTACATATATTGAGCACATACACACCATGCATGCTTTTGTGGATACCGCTTATGTACGTCCATTTGGTCATTGATATAGCGGTTACGTTCTTTGCATAAAGCCTTTTACAATTGATAAAGAGGGTTGTGGTGATGTTTTCTTAATTGGGAGACACCCATATTGTTAGTACATTTGGCAAGCCTTGATGCTTGACCAAACATCAAAGGCTTACTTCACATCTTGAGCTTGACTATTCATAAGTCACATATGAACACCTCTTGTAAATCTCTTGAGTTTAACTCAAGACGAATGTAAAAGGAAAAGTTTGAGAGAATCTCGTACCATTACGAGTTGTAAATTGGTTGGAATCAAATTTATTAGAGTCCTAAAAGGTAGTATAACTTTTAGGTGGCAGATTCAAAATTCAAATTTGGAACTCATCTATAAAAGATCATGATTTTTAGTCAGGAGAGAGAGAGAGAGAGCAGAAGAAGGACACATTGAGCTTCAAGACTGTGCGTGCACTAAGCCCACACATGTATGAGTAAGCCTAAATCATCTCATTTGTATCATACATTCATAATATTACACATTTGATTCAGATTATGCAAGTTATCTCATGTCTACTATTATCTGCTGCTAAGCTCTCAATTTCAGTGAATTTGTTTTGAGGAATTCTCTGCGTATACTTATCCAATTATTGTGACTCAACTTGGCATATGTAGCTTAGATGTTATAATTTTATGCTATCAAGTTTCATTTCATTTGGTTTAGTACTGTGTGACATAAGTTCTCTGCAATCCACCTATGTCTACTCACTCTCATCTAGTGGAGGTTAGCGAGACTGAGAGCCAAAAAAAGAAGAGAACAAGAGCTTGGAGAGATAGCTGTGAACGTATTAAAAGGCAATGGGCAAAGAAGATGAGCAAACTTGAGGAAAGTGTGAGAGAAACAAAAGCCAAGATAATAGAAATCACATCTCAAATGCACTCTCCCACCTCACCTCCACTACCATTCCCATCACCTTCCATTCTCCAACCTTCTAATCCACCACACGTAACCCACCCACCACCCCGGGTAGGATCAATCTTCGTTGATCCCACTCCCGAGGGCATATATATGATGCTTAGAGCATATTAGGCCAGAATCCAAGAAGGGCCAAATGTAACAGATCATGAAAAGTGTTACCCTAGAGCGGACCTAGAGCTTGAACGAGCAAAACTTTGCGCCAAGATGGTGGAATTGGCTCAAGCCATGTTTGAGGCCAGTCGCCTCTTCAATTGCTCTAGCTCCACTAGAACACCATTGCATTTTGATGGTCTATTAGATATATTGGAGAGGTTAATTGCAAAGTCTAGAAAAGGAGCCACCTTCGAGGCTAAGGAGAGGGCAAGTGATAGAATAAGCATTCCTCCTCAAGAAGCTTATGTGCCTAACTCCACTGAACCAGACACCTCTTCTTCTATGAACCGGTACTCACCAGAATTCTTGCAAGAGATTCAGGAAGAGAAATGGGCTAAAGAGAGTGAAGTTCCCCCTCCCATTGAACTTGTGGAAGACACACATGATCAATTCCCACAAGAACTTCCTTCCATTTATGGAGAGCAAGAGAGTGCAAAATCTCAAGAGATATTAGACGGAACTACCCCATTTCATAGGCCCATGGGAAGCAAAGTCTACTTGTATGAGAGCACCCACGGTCATGATAAGAAACAAAGACTCAATCATACCTAGGAACACAGAGGTAGTGAAGAATACTAAAGTGCAGTGCGACCTCACTTTAGAAGAGCTACTCAAGGTTAAGCCTGAGTTGTGGAAACATGTAGCCAAACAAGTGTCAGATGTAGCAAAACCTTGTTCCCATGTAGGATCTCGTAGAACAGTGCCAAAAATACCCTTGGACAAGATAGAAGACATGAGCGACGGAGAAGAAGGAAACACACATCTCCGTATCACTCATCAGGGTTACACCACCAAGGCAATATTGGACTCAAGTGCAGGAGTTGCAATTGCTACCATGTCCCTCTGGAAGCAATGGGGCAAGCTAGCGCTCGGGCCAAGGAGAATGAAGTTACAAATGGCTGATGGTCACATTGACAGACCCTTAGGACTACTAGAAGGAATAACTCTCACCACTTATGGTGTAGAGTTTGAACATACTTTTGCTATATGTGACTTTAGCAAGAATCAGGTCTACGAGATGATTATGGGAAGACCTTTTTTGAGGCAATTGCAATAAGTGCAGGATTGGGGGACAAACTCTTTGTATCTGCAACACTTGGGTGTCACAACCAAAGTGAATCTCAAAAGATTTCTCTCATAGAGACGTGCCCCCCATTCAATGGAATCCCATCCATAGAACCACAGATGATACAGAGTCAGTGCATTCCATAGGATCAGGATCCTCATGGATGCATGAAGGCACTCACTTATGGATGTGTAAAGTGGCCGAAGAGGAAGAGAAAAGGGAAAAGGCTCGAGAGGTAGGTGCAAAGGAAACTTTTAGACCAATACAAGACCCAGCCTATGCACCTGTAGTATTTCCCAATGAAGAGTTTGAGCCTCAATGTTGGGCATAAATCTTAGCAACTATGGATGTAGCCATCAATGAAGAGCAATGGACCCCCCACTGTGACGAGGATGGCTATGACATTTCAATCTTCACAATAGAGCCAATCATGTATGATCCAATTATTGAAGAATGTGAACCTAGCACTGATGCATTCGAGGATGCAAGTGACTCCGATCTAGACTCAATCATTATGGACCCACCTTTTGCATCAGATGAGGAATATTTCTACGAAGTAGAAGCTCACTCTCAAAGATACGAGGAAATTATGAATGAGGTGCGATTCACCGCACAAGTGACCACTAAGAACAAAGGCAAGAAGAGGAAGACGAGAGAAGTCACACCAGAGGAAGAAGAATCTTTGTTTGAGGTCCCTAAAAATTCAAGAAGTATGAAGTTGAAGATAGGAGAGTCATGGTAAGGATGCCTAAACATGAAATAGTCATAGGAGAGGCCTATGATAACAAAGAAACTACAAAGAAAATCATAGTGACCATAGAAGAAGGTGAAGAACGATGTACCTACGTAGGACATGACCTAAGTGAAGAGGAGGAGTAGGAGTTGATAGCCTTACTACGAGATATAGAGATGTGTTTGTGTGGAGTTACAAGGACCGTAAAGGTGTAGACCTTGACATATGCTCACATAGGATCCCCATGACCTCAGATGCCAAACCCTCTAAACAAAAGCCATACACATACAATGACAACTATGCTGCCAAGATCAAAGAAGAGATAGATGGCTTGGTGGAAGCTGGATTTATCTATGATATTGAGCACACTGAATGGTTGTCCCCCATTGTAGTGGTACCCAAAAAGAATGGTAAATTATGTGTTTGCATTAACTTGAAGAAGGTTGACACAACCACTATCAGAGATAGTTATCCGCTTCCTATCACTGAGCATCTATTAGAAAGGGTAGCATGCAAGGAAGTATACAACTTCCTCGATGGGTTCTCTGGTTATAATCAAGTAGCCATTGCATCAGAAGATCAGCATAAGACGGCTTTTGCCACAGAGTGGGGCATGTTTGCCTTTCGAGTAATGCCATTTGGTCTAACCAATGCACCGGCAAGCTTCTAGAGACTGATGTGCCATGTGTTTAAAGAGTTCTTAAGGAAGAATTTGGCTAAACTTAAAAAAGTGTGTTTTCATGGTCAGGCAAGGCAAGATTCTAAGACACATAGTGTCAAAGAACGGCATATCCACTAACAAAAATAAAGCGAGAGCTATCACAGAACTACATAGGCCAAAGAATATCAAGGATGTGCAAGCTTTCATGGGGCATTGTGGCTATTACTGACGTTTTATACACATGTATGCCATCATTGCAAAGTCTCTGTATGGACTTTTGACTGTTTTTGAGTGGACGGATGAATGTGAGAAATCTTTCAATGAACTTAAACGGCGATTGTGTTCAACACCAATCTTGACTACACCGGATTGGAACAAGCCATTCCATGTCCATGTGGATGCATCCAATTATGCTATTGGGTGTGTACTTGCACAACCTACGGGTGAAGGTAATATGGATCTTCCAATTGCTTATGCTAGTAGACAATTGAATGCAGCTGAATGAAATTATACCACTACTCAAAGAGAAGGATTAGGTATGGTATATGCGGTTAAAAAATTTAGACACTATTTGCTTACAAATAAGTTTAAATTTTTTACTGATCATGAAGATCTACTTTACTTGGTAAACAAGCCATGCAATAGAGGTAGATTAGTAAGATGGTTCCTCTTACTAATGGAATATGATTTTGAGGTAGTGGTGAGGAAGGGCAAGACTCACTTGAGAGCAAATCATCTCTCTAGGCTCACATCCGGAGAGGCTCCAGAAGGAGTATCAGATGACCTTCCTGATGCTTACTTGTTTAATCTGGAAGTTGTACCACAATGGGCCAAGACCTTAGTGCCAATAGTGACATATGGGCCTAAACATCCAGTAGTAAACACTAAAGATAGGGAGGTAGTAAAATCCCAGAAGTACCATATCAGGGCAGGGACTATGTACAAGTACACGGATCAAGGAATATTATCTTGTTGTGTGGAAGAGGATGAGTACGTGAAATCGTTGCAATTAGCACATGTTGCTGCATTAGAGCAACAATATTCAAGGCAAAGAACTTTACAAACACTAAGGAGACTCGGAGTGCACTGGTCAACTATGGAAGCAGATGTCCATAGGATGTGCAAGGAGTGCCCAATCTACCATACTAAACCACCAGTGGAACATGCCACTCTTTATCGAGTGTCTTTAGTGCCCGATTGGAGTGAACCATTGGTAGCCTTCCTGAGAACGAAAGCATTCCCTCAAGAGATGACTTTGGCTAGACAAAGGATCTTAGAACAAGAGGCATTAGACTATGCTCTCATTGGAGATAATCTATACAGACGAGGAAAAGATGGGTATCTTAGATTGTGTGTCCACAAGAGCGAATATCTGAAGATCTTGGAAACCGCTCACCAAGGTGTAGCAAGAGGACACTTTGGACCACATAGGGTGATCAAAGCCATACTATTTGCAGGTCTTTGATAGCCAAACCTTCACATGGATTCACATACCTATGTGAAGAGGTGTGATGTTTGTCAACAAACTCAGTATCCTATACGCAAAGATGAGATGCCATTGAAACCTATGATGGGTGGATGTGCATTCTCTAAGTGGGGAATAGACTTTGTCGGTCCTATTAATCCCCCAGCTAAGGGTTCCCATGGTGAATACATTATTGTGGCCACTGACTATCTAACCAAATGGGTAGAAGGAAAAGCTACAATGAAGAATGACGCCCAGACGACATCTAAGTTCTTATTCGAGAATGTGTTCACCAGATACGGATTGCCAATAGAGTTAGTGAGTGATAGAGGCACGCACTTCTTGAATGAAGCCATTGAGAACCTTCTCCGAGAATTCTTGGTGATACATAAGAAGTCGGCTCCCTATCATCCACAAGCTAATGGACAGGCTGAGAGCACAAATAAGATTCTAAGCAATGTATTGAGAAAATTGGTTAATAATAAATGCTCTGATTGGGACAAACAGCTACACCATGTTGTTTGGGCATACAGAGTTGCCTATAAAATGGTACTCCAAGCCACACCCTTTCATATGGTGTTCGGCCAAAATGCAGTGCTACCATTGGACTTTTTGATAGCTACATTGAAAGTAACACAAGAGCATGACTGGACAGGCCATGAGCTCTCCTTTAGAATCTTCGATCTTGAACGATTGGGTGAAACACGATTTAGAGCTACATCAGGAATTTATGTAGCCAAGAAGAGACAAAAAGCATATTTTGACGCACATGTGAAGGGTAAGGACTTGAAAGCAGGAGACCTAGTCCTAGTCTACACCTTGAAGCAACATGCACGGAAGTTAGAGAAGAGAGGCTATGGACCAATGATTATCAATAGGATCTACACAAGAGGAGCAGTTCAACTAGCCACTCTAGAAGGCGACATCCTACCGAGTTACATCAGTGGATGTAGAGTCAAGTTATATCAGGAACCCCTCATGGAGGAGATGTTAAATCAACTCAATATTGCAAAGAAACGTAAAGAAGAGGAAAAGCGAATTAGAGAAGAAGCACAGATAGAAGCTTTAGAACACATCCGACGAATGAAATTGAGAAGACTTGGTAGAGATCAGCCTATGCGTGACACTTAAGAATCTCTAGGTTATCACATGGCCATGTGCGAGGCTTCAGGTGAACGTTCCCATAGGATAATCAATCAACGGCCTTTTGTGACGCTAGAAGTAGGACAAGGGGAGAGTGCAAGGACTGTGAGAGCTTTACTTGACTCAGGAGAAGCCAGTAGTGCAGTTCGACTTTCTTACTGCCAAGAATTGCAATTGAAGGTCAATCCTATAGAGGCATATCTCATAGGGTTGGGAGGCGTGGAAATCCCTTGCATGGGTGAGGTGGAACTACCCCTCTACATTCGAGAGGTTCTAATGGCAGTCAAAGTGCTAGTATGTGAAGATGCGGATCTTACCGAACCTCTTGTCTTGGGCCAAGACTGGATCTATGATCATGCAGTCAACCTCAACCTAAGAAGTGGACTTCTTCAGGCTTGGGTAGGCCAAAACCGCATCACGATTGAATTAGGAAATCAAGCACTTAGGCCACTAGAAAAAGCACCAAATCCCGGTCCCTCCAGGAACCCACATGAAGATAATGATGCTATTCTTATCCAAAGCTCTATGGTGCAGAAGATTGTCACTCTTGACAAAAGTGCAAACGTCAAAGAGGAGTTCCCTTCTTTTCCAAAGAGGATTCGAGGAAAGCAAGTCAGGCAACACACGACACAAGGGAGGCCGATGATCAAGAAGCATGAACACCAACCTCTACAATATAGCATACCTCGTCGCATGAAGCAGATCTTGGTACACAAGGGTGAACAACCCTCAGCTTTGGAGAGCGGATCCCAAAGATGCACCAAATGAGTTGTAGTGTCGAGGATTACAACGAAGGAGTATCCTAGGCATCAATCTAGACAAACCATTTCTATTTGGGTTCCAAAGCGGTCAATGAAGGCTATTCCAAATGCTAGATAGATATGGGTGCCCAAGACTTGCTTATGAGCTCAAATAGCTTCACCTCCATTCACAAGATTGACTCAACACCCAGAAGCACCCTTGGCACAAATCTCAAGGCAAACATCTACACTCCACACCACTACCTCTTCAGTCACACCCAGGAATGTCGGGAAATGGGTACCCAAAAGGTCCAAAATCCAACACAATCCAGTCCGCAGACCTTTACATGTCATCACCACTAAAAGCTATGATTCCACCATCAAAGTTTGGAGACTTAAACCCCGTATCCCCTGCCTGACCCAATTTTGTAAATCAGTCCCCTCTGATGTAGGTGCATTTTGAGTACAGTGCACATCCAAAGTATGCACCTAAGATGAACACTAACCTACTAACCAACATTCACACACATCACAAATACTCCACCCACTAACCACTAACCACTTGGAATGTCATGATAGTATTGTGGAGGGAACACCATAACATCCTGTTTCCTATGCAATGCTAATGTGCCTCTCTTCTTCTAGCAGATAAGCATCAACAGCTACATGCAGTCTCATGGCAGAAGCAACAGGCTCAAGCTCACAGGCAGGAGTAAGTACTGCAGGGATTAATGTGGACAGTCTACCTATTGATGTGCCACCAACTGAACAACCTGTCGAGCTGCAACACCTCCATCAAATACCTATACCGGATCCTCCCATAGGAATCACAGGGAGAGTCCATGCAAATTCTCATTGATTCAATGGCATGCCAGGGGTCTTAGGAGAGGCCAAGTATATCTAGGAGTCCAAGTGTGAGTATGACACGTCATGGGTCCGATTCTAATTCTTTTCCAAGGAGTTTGAGACTCTCCAAAACACACAAGATCTTCAGACCATATGGCAGCTTGCAGGGCTGGTTGAGTACTTTTCAGCATCCTTAGGTGAGCTTTGCTTTGAATATGCATGACACGCATGTACCCTCTGAGAAGGATGCTCTCATTCCCACTAACATGAAGAATCAGAAACTACTGAAGCTGAAAGATATGACAGCACTCACACCAAACGTGTCTATCCCTCTCCATATGTGAATGCAACATTTTGCATTCCCTGGTGAAGATCCATTCACACAACCCCACAAAAGAATATGGTTCGCTCTTTACTTGGCAAAGATAGGGGCACTACCTATTAAGCTTCCTGTATGGATTATGGAACAGCTATATGAAGCAAATAAACGGTCATCTAGGAAGCAAGTGGTTAATGGTTGTTGTGCAATCACGCACATCATCTACAAGTGCTTAGCATATGATGTACACATTGAACACGCTTTAACATGGTCTTAGCTACAGATGTTTAAAAGACACAAAACTGCCTCACATCAATCCAAGCGTATGAGAGGCTCAATTCCTTGTGTCCAGACACGTGGAGTTCTAATGACTCTAGAAGTCTCGCCACGAGGGGAGGCCACTGTACCTCCCTTTACCATTAGAATACCTAGGTCTGGATCTCAAGGTACACAAGCTACCCCATCGGCTCCCCCTGTACCTTTTGAATTTGCATTTGCAAGACGTTGAAGGGATGAGCACCTTTGACTTCGAATCATTCTTACAGAATACCCAACTCTCTGATGTAGAATTCTTTCCGAACACAGAAGAACAGGGCACCTCTTCCCAAAGACGAAGGAAGTCCACAGACAACCGCCATGTACATTGGGGTGATGATTAGTAGAGAACTTTATCTCAACAACTAGAACACTCAGAGGCAGAAGAAGAGGAAGGATAAGAAGCAGGAAGTAGAAGAAACCATCGCAACCCCAGCATATATAGCAAAACTCTGAAGGCTATATCAAATCATGGAACGAGTGTAGTCGCAACAACTGATCACCAAACAGAGCAGTAGGGTGCTCATGGCTCAACTATTGGAAGAAGTTGGAGTTGACTCCGAATACAGTGAAGGCCTACTATTGGTGGTAGAAATGTATGGGGTAGTGGAAGCAGTCCGACCAGCGATCTAGAGGCCTCCTATTCAATATGACCCACGAAGATTCCAAACACAACCATGGTCTAGTAAAAACATCCAAATTCCCATTACTACGGGGAAAGGACCTATTATTACATCCAAACCCATTGAGACAACCTCCCAAGTAGCAGTAACCTCTGGACAAGAGCTCCCAGTCACCCATGATGAATCAACCGAACCACTACCACCAACCCCCCCACCATCACCTCCTCGAACAGAAGCTGTAAATATCACCTCGACTATCCAACCCATAGAGCAAACCTTCATTTTCCATAGTCCCACCTCCAGTTCCACTTTGTTTTCTCCTTTGAAAACCCTCTATATAATACCACCACCATCATAACAGAGTCCTTCATAGAGCCCCCCATAGGACAACCGACCCCCATGCCCTCAACCATAGGCCATCTTGACACTAGATCCATATTCTTTGGATTCCTTGCCACCACGCTTTCTTTCATGACCTTTCTGCCTCCAATCTCTCACTTCCCAACCCCTATACCACGAGTCCTTCAACCTGCCCATGACTACTTTTGTAGAATGTTTCAAGCCACCACCCAACCCCTCCCATCGAGCCCATTCCCAACATCCACACCACACTTATTCACCATGATCACATGCACACAACCTACCATTCCGGTATACATGGTAGACACTACACTCACCTCCACCCCTGAGGGTATTGACATTTCACCACCGATGGCACCTCCACCTCCCCCCACACTCCCACCTTCTCCCATTCCTCCTCCACCAATTTCACCTACACACACAACTCCAATAGACACAACATTCACTCTTCCCATTCCCCAATCCCCTCCTCTTGCATTTTCCATTGTACAAAATACACCTTCATCTATAGGGAATGCATTTGAGACCATGCTCGCATGTGTTTCACAATTAAGGATAGAATAGAATCAGCTTCAGCAACATAACGAACAATTGCAAGAGCACTCAGAAGTTCTACAACATTGTCTTGCTACACTAGAAGAGGAGAATGCTCGCCTCCAGACACAATTTCAAACTTTACAAGAGGCTCATAGATTATTGGAAGTAAAGTTACAAAACGTAGACCAGGAAGTGATACAAGTGGTGGAAGGCCATCTACAGATATAGCCAGAACGCAACTCAAAGCTTCAGCAAAACATGGCCCTACTCAAGCAACACCTTGCACCTGCTCATGAAGAAAATCGGTGTCTCCAATTACAGAATCAGGAAAACTTAGAGGCTACCATGGAAAGCACACTCGGGGCAATGATTAGTCCCTCAAAATTCCAAGCAATGACCCCAGAAAACATAAAGATAATCCTCTAAGATTATGCTATACTACTTGAAGCACATGAACAATTATCAAAGGAACCGGATCAACTGAAGCAAAAATGACAGAAAGACATGATAGCTACCCCTCAAACCACCGCCACCACTGCTTCACTTCTCACGGACTCAGAGGCCCTAAAAGATCTCCAAAAATAGGTCATAGAATTGCAAGCACGCCTACTACAATACGAAAGACCACCTTCCCCACCTCAGGCTCCCAACGATGAAGAAATAGTACAGATTCCTGTGGAACAGACATTTGAAGAGGATTATGAGCCGCATCCCATCCCAGGGGGACGACAAACAAAAGAAGGCCAAGATACTTTCGAAGCACCATGACCTCCGTGGTTAAAACGGGTGAAAGAAATTGGAAGTTCTCATGAAAAGCACACAGTGGTGCAGAATCAGGCCATGAGAGTCATAGAAGACATAGTATTACAATCTAGTTATTTCAAGAACTTGTCATCTAAACGTCTCATCATATCATCAGAACTCCAATACAGGCCTTACTATGTCATTTTGGCATATTACAATTCAAAAATATAGAGACTCACAGGAAAGATTCCTTCCTTTGCAACATAGTTTCAACTAGAAGACCTTCCTCCAGAAGCATAGAAAGGTAAAATCTATCAATTGACATGGTGGCAAAAGCTTCTAGAGACATATCCAAAAATGCTCTGCACATGGAACCACCCTCCTTTACATCTACTGTACAATCCATGCTATGGTCCAGTTCCATGATGCAGGTCATGGAAAGGATTCAACATTAAAGTGCAGAACAATGCCCCATGTAAGGAATGGCTAAACTATCCTTACATCATGACAGCACAGGGACCACCATCAACAGCGTACATGCTGGCGAGAATTCGACATTGGATGCCTCGATTGAAGCCCATCCCGAATGTTGCAACCCAAATGATGCTTAAAATTTTGGACATGATGCAAGTTGTGCTCAAAACTTTTAAAAATGCAGAAGCACCACAGGTACGTCTACCAGGATTTACCCATGGAAATTACGATTTGGTGTATGCCATGAGCATCACCCCCAACATTTGTGTGGCTTACGCCTGGCATGCACACATCAAATACCTCCCTGCATGCTATAAACAACATTCGAGGACATGTTCACATCAGGTTTTTGGGAGTATCACTTGGAGGTTTTTGCACCGAGGCCTACACACCTGCTTCATCTCTTTGCATGTGAACAAGCTATGTACTCTGAGTACTACATGACACCGCAACCTGATGTCCCAGGTGCAATAAATTGGGATGCGTTGCAAGCTGATCTAGCACGAGGATTACAGATAGGAGAACATGAGCTAGCCACCAACGTTATACAATACTATATTGACCACCCTATAGAACAGAGGTTTGTCAGGGGCGACAGATGCTAAGAAGGGGGGAGTGTTGGCATACAAGTAGAAAGAAGAGCATACCAACACAAAGGAGCAGTCATGCACAATCTAGTGACAAGGCCTAATCATTTTTTCCATGAACTATTTCCAACTTTAGTGATTTTCATCACTACACAAACATTGTAAATTCCATTTTTGGTAGAATAGACTCCATTTTGTTCAAGCCAAGGAGCCCTTAAGCTTGAGGAGTACTAGGATTAGCTACATACCAATTTTCTTAATTTTCTTAATTTAGGAGCCAGATTAGCCATCGCTATGACTGCTTTATGGAAATGTTGGGGTAAGCCAGCATTAAGACCCACCAGGATAAGCTAAAAATGGCTGACGGACATATAGAGAAGCCATTATGCGTACTAGAAGGCATATCTCTCACCACTTGTGGTGTAGAGTTTGAACATACTTTCACCATCTGTGATTTTGGGAGAAATCACGCTTACGAGATGATTTAAGGACGACCATTCATGCGTCAGTTGCAAATTGTACAGGATTGGGGAGCTAATTCTTTGTACTTGCAACATTTAGGAGTGACTACTAAGTCAATCTTAAAGACTATTCACATCGAGATGTACCCCCAATACAATGGAACAACATCCATAAGACACAAGAAGAAACAAAATTGGTACACTCATTGGAATCAGATCCCTCATGGATGAACGAGGATAGTCATCTATGGATGTGTAAAGTAGCAAAACAAGAGGAAGAACGGTTAGAAGCTAGGACCTTAGGTTTAGAACAACATCCACGAACCCTTCAAGACCCAGCTTACACACCTATAGTATTTCTAGACGAGGAATTTGAGCCTCACAGTTGGGTAGAAATCTTAGCCATGATGGACATAGGGGTGAATGAACAATGGAACCCTCATTGTGATGAGGACGGGTATGATATCTCCATTTTTTTATTGAACCCGTCGAGGAAGACTTTATGATAGAAGAATGCAAGGAAGTGACCCAAGGACAAGATGATAGTGATGACGAGGACCTAGAATCTATTATCATGGAACCCTTCTGTTCCACAGAAGAGGAATATCTTTATTTTGTAGAAGCCAAAAACCGTGAAGAAGAAAAGGAAGGACAAATGGAACAACATAGGCCATCCATAAGAGATACAGAAAGTAAACAAATGAAGAGAAAGACAGAAGAATAAGAAGAACCACTCATGGAAGTACCAAAGAACTTTAAGAAATATGAAATAGAAGATAGAAGAATCATGGTACGAATGCCTAAAAGAAAAGCTGATGTTGGAGAAGTATATGATAACCGAGAGAAAACCAAAAAAATCATAGTCACCATAGAAGGAGAAGAAGAAAAATGTACATACATAGGGCATGATTTGACGAATGAAGAAGAAGAAGAGTTAGTTGCCCTATTGCGATAATATAGAGATGTGTTTGCTTGGAGTTATAAAGACTTGAAAGGAGTAGACCCTGATATATGCTCCCATAGAATCCCTATGACTCAAGATGCTAAACCTACGAAACAGAAACCATACACGTACAATGATAACTATGCTACTAAAATTAAAGAGGAAATAGATCGCTTGATAGAAGCAGGATTCATTTACAAAATTGAGCATATCAAATGGGTATCCCCCATTGTGGTTGTGCCCAAAAAGAACGAAAAATTGTGTGTGTTTATCAACCTTAAAAAAGTTAATGCCGCCATGATTAGAGACATTTATCCTGTTCCTATCACGGAACATTTATTGGAAAGAGTTGCGGGCAAGGAAGGTTACAGCTTTTTTTATGGTTTTTCAGGGTATAATCAAGTGGCCATTGCTCCTGAAGATCAACACAAGACGGCTTTTGCCACAAAATGGGGCATATTTGCATTTTGTGTGATGCCATTTAGGCTAACAAATGCACCCGCCACTTTCCAGTGACTTATGTGTCATGTTTTTAAGGAATTCTTACACAAGAATTTGGAAGTCTATGTCCATGACACATGTGCACATTCGAATATGAGGTAGACACATATCCCAGAACTAAGGCAAGTATTTGACAAATGTTGAGAAAATCAGGTTTTTTTGAACCTAGAAAAGTGCGGTTTTATGGTCAGACAAGGCAAAACTCTAGGACACATTGTGTCTCTATAGATGAACAAAAAGTGAAAGTAATTTCAGATCTACCTAGACCAAATAACATGAAAGAGGTATAGGCATTTATGGGTCATTGTGGTTATTACAAATGATTCATACACATGTATGCAATCATAGCCAAGCCTCTGTACTCTCTTTTGAACAAGTTTGAATGGACAGATGAATGTGAGAATTCATTCAATGAATGTAAATGACGATTGTGCTCGACACCTATATTGACAACCCCAAATTGGAGTAAGCCATTCCATGTACATGTGGATGCATCCAAGTATGCCATAGGATGTGTGTTGGCACAACCCACAAATGAAGGTAACATCGATCTCCCCATAGCATACGCAAGCAAACAATTGAATGCAGTAGAAAGAAATTACACCACTACGGAACGAGAAGGATTAGGAATTATCTACGCAGTAAAGAAATTTAGACATTATTTGTTGGCAAACAAGTTCAAGTTATTCACGGATCACCAAGCATTATTGTACTTAGTCAACAAGCCTTGTAACACTGGAAGATTAATACGTTGGTTTCTATTACTCATGGAGTACGACTTTGAAGTAGTAGTAAGGAAAGGAAAGACACATCTGAGAGATGATCACCTCTCAAGATTAACCACAGGAGAAGCTCCTCAAGGAATAGCAGATGAATTATCGGATGCATATTTGTTTAACCTTGAGATAGTACACGAATGGGCTAAGCTGATTGTCCCTATTCTCACATATGGACCCAAGGATCCTAGGATAAGGATCAAGGAAGGAGAAATCACTAAGTCTCAAAGATATCAAATCATAGCAGGAAGCATATATAAACATGATAACCAAAAGATTCTTGCTTGTTGTGTAGATGAATCAGAACATGTGAATTGGTTGCAATTAGCACATGTAGGTGCATTAAAGCAACATCATTCAAAACATCACACGTTGCAGATTCTGCATAGACTAGGAGTATATTGGCCTTCTATGGAAGAAGATGTCTACAAGCTGTGTAAAGAATGCCCTGTTTGTTGTGAAAGACCACCAATAATACTCTATGTCTTACCATCACACGCTCGTCCTCAAAGCTTGATCCCTGGCAATGGTGCCAAAATTTGATGTAGCTCAGTGATGAGTAGCACCTCCTTTAATGTCAATCCGAGAAGACATGAGGATGGTATAAAGACCTCAAGCAAGTGATGTGCACAAGTGGTGATGGAGAAGCACACAAGCATGCACACACATACATACACACACACACGTAAGAACAAAGGGTGAGACAATGGAAGCTTTGATTAAGATCAGAACAGAATTACAAATGCTCTTCTTTAGTTCAAACTACAATTTGTTCTCCCCAAAAATGAGCTCTCTAGCTCCTTTTATAGTTTTTGACTAGCAAGTGACCATGTCCATACCTAGTGTCCGGCCTAGTTAAAAACTAGGTTCCAAAGTTATTTTGGATGCTCAAACGAGGTCTAAAAATTATGAAAATTGGTACATAAATACTTCTGATACTCCTCAAGCTCAATGACTCCTCGGCTTGAACAAAATGGAGTCAAATCTACCAAAAACGGTATTTACAAGGTTCATGTAGTGATGAAAAT
>MU263028.1:0-20000 GCA_020310875.1 Ceratopteris richardii | reverse complement strand
CTCTGCAAAGGGTAACAACTCAAACCAATCATTTTGGTGATAATTGCTAGTGCAATGGAGATATTGCTCTAGGGCTTGATTCACCCATTCTGTTTGTCCATCAGTTTGTGGATGATTTACTGTAGATAGTTTAACTTGAACACCAAGGAGCTTGCAAAGAATATTCCAAAAAATGGATATGGATCTCGATCACTGAAAATATCATCATGCAATCCATGAAGCCTGAAGATGTATCTAAGAAGAAGTCTAACAGTGGCTACAACTGTGATTGATTTGGTAGTTGGAATGAAGTGTGCCATATTCTTTGTAATCTATCCACAATAATAAGAATGGCATCATACTTATGTGAATTTGATAGATCTATGATGAAATCCATAGACAATGAAGCCCATAGCCTTTTTGGACTAGGTAAACAGTGTAAGAGGCCATGAGATTTATGTCGGGATACCTTAGATCTATTGCAAGTGTCACATGTTCGGATATATTCTTTGACTTCCTTCCACATCTGAGGCCACCAAAATCCTTTGATATGAGTTCTATTGTTTTATTCATCCAAAATATCCTGCTACAAGGTTGTCATGATGTTGTTGAAGTACTTGGATCCTAGGCTTTCTTGGAGAGACATAGAATAGGTTCTTATAGAGTAGTAATCCATCCTTTTCCTGAAATTCGTTTATCACTTGGACTTTCCTTCTTGAGCTTTTTGCAAAACATTACAAAATAATTCATCTTGTGGTAGATTCTCATGGATCAAACGATTCAAGGCTGAATCTTCATGATGGCTTGAAGAGATAGCTACTAACTGGAGATGCTCAAGCTTGAGTAATACACTCTCTCATTGATCAAAGGCTTCTTCACCCTTCTTTGGTGCAAGGTAAGATCTTCTGAAGAGGGCATCTGACAGACATTCTTGACGTCCTGGATGGGATGTGATGACAAAGTGGAATCTAGATAGAAAATTACTCCATCGAGATTGTCTTCTATTGGGAATGCGGATGGTCATAAAATACTCTAGGTTCTTGTGATCTGTATACAAAATAACTTTATGAGTTGCTCCTTCTAGATGGTGATGCTGTTGGTGCAGACCAATCACCAATTGAAGTATGGAAGACAAAGGATGAAGATAAAGTCAAGTCTTGAAGCAAAGAGGAAGGTTACATTCACAGATTGGAAGACATGTACACATATGTACATTAGTGAAGACATAGATCACTTAGACTTTTAATTAGTCATAAGCTTGTACATATTTGTCTATAAATACTTTGAGAAAAGTCGGGGCAAGGATGAGAGACTTTTGAGAGAGCATAGGAGTTGAGAAAAAGTGAAGTTAGATGTCATGAGATACATGAAAAGTTAGTTGAGTTTCCTCTCATCACTCAACTGTAATTTTTCCTGAGTAATCGAAAAATATTGCGCCCGATGTTTCTGTGTCTTCTCCTTCTACAGTAGATCAATTGTGAAATGCTTTTGTACAAGTCTAAGTCTAGAGTTGCTTGACCTCTGTACAAAGTTTTAGCTTCCAATTGTAATCAGGCTTAGAGAATTAAGTGTAGGAACATTCATATGTGAAGTGTGTTCACAGGTTCCTAAAACAGGCGCAGATTTTGAACTTAATGTTTTGATCATTTCTCCCAGCACAGTTTAAAGTTTTGCATGAGTGAGGGCTTAATCTTTAAGTTGAAAGATAAGCTACTCATGGCTAGAAGCATTTGCTTAAACGGGTTCTATTCAAGGAGAACCAAGCCTTAAAAGTTGCAGGTGTAAAATCGACTATTCTGAATGACAGTTTTAGACATAGGTAACTTGTGAAGTTGATTTCTCAAGTTATACTAAAGCTTTTGAAGTAATTCAACTTGGAGGAGGTGCGCAATCTCTAGGCGACACTCCATACAAATTTTCATCAAAAACTTTACATGTTTGATAGGTCAATGTGAAGAAATTGTGCAGCAGACTTTTCTGTGTTTCATCTTCTTCACAGATTTTTGATCTTTTGAAGATTTAGTCATTGATCCTCTAAATTAGTGGAAGTTTTGACTTACTCTTGGTGTAGAGGTGTTCTAATCACAAGAGTAGGTTGTTCTTTTGGAGATTAACACTCTCCATCAGTGGTATCAGAGCAGGAGACATCAAAATCAAGGAAAGGAGGATCCCGACTGCTGCAGATTCAAGAAATTCAACACTTGAAGGACTAAGAAGTGAAAGCTTGGAGTCAAAGCCTGAGGAGAAGACCATTCGACATCAAGAAAGACAAAAGGAGTCTAATTCGAAGCAAAGGTACATATATCATTCATAAAGCTTGAAGGTTTCAATACACAGGTGGACACAAGATGGGAGATTCTCTACAGATAGAGAAATTGGATAGGGAAAACTATCCTGCATGGTCAATGAGGATGGAAGCTCATCTTATGAGCAAAGATTTAATAGCTTATATCACAGGAGAAGAAGAGAAGCCACAATTCAGAGATCCTAGTGTTCCAACTAGGGAAGAGTTAGCAGATTTGAAAAATTGGATGAAGAAAGATGCTCAAGCTAGGAGCATTATCTATATGGCAGCCAATGATTACTTGTTACCTCATATTCGAGGTCTTGAAAGTGCAACTGATATTTGGAGTGCTTTGGAGGAGCATTTCCAGAATACTACTAAGTCAAGGAAGGCATCCTTATGGGCAGAGTTTACCACCTTCAAGAAGAAGGCTTCTCAGTCCATCTCAGACTATGTGAGAAGGATGAAAGATATTGCAGATGCTTTAGGAGCTGTTGATGAAGACATTGAGGAGGATAAGTTGGTAAGACAAATCCTTACAGGATTGAGAGGTGATGACAAATGGAAGCCATTCATTTTGTCTACAGAACTATCACTTGATCATTTTACTCCTGATTTAAATCAGTTGCTAGGTCATATGCTAACATTTGAGCAGGATGTTAAAGGAGAAGGTGACAAGAGTGCAGGTCATGCAATGTACTCAAAGGACAAGAAGAAGAATAGCAAAGGAAAGCAACAAGCAAATGAAGATGAAGGGACAACTAGTCAAGCCAACTTCCTAAGAGGAAGAGGAGGTGGCAAAGGTAGAGGAAGAGGCAGGAACAACAAAGATGGAGGCAAAGCTTGCTGGATTTGTGGTAAGACAAATCATTTAGCAAATGATTGTTGGCATAACACTCAGAACAATAGTGGATATAGTCAAAATTATAATGCAAGAGGAAGAGGTGGCAGAAATCAAAGAGGTAATTTCAGAGGAAGAGGTAGTAGGGGTTACTTTGGAAGAAATGCAGGTAGAGGATTCCAAAGTCAACAATATAACAATACCTACTACAATTATGCTTCAGATCAAAAGGAGGATTCAACATTGATAATGAATGCAACTTGTGAAAGGCAGAGTGAAGACCAAAGAGTCTTCTATATTGACTCAGGATGTAGCAATCATTTGAGTGGTAACATATCATTGATGACTGATTTGGAGAATAAGGTTTCTAATCATGTTGTTCAAACAGGTGACAACACAAAGCACAATGTGAAGTCAATTGGATCAGTGAAGGCTAAGGATGGTAGTACCTTATTGAGTAAGGTTCTGTATGTTCCTACAATTCCTAAGAATTTGATAAGTGTAGGACAAATTGTTGAAAAAGGATATGAAGTAAGGTTCACTAATGATGGAGTATATGTTGAAGACCCTAGTCAAGGGTATAAACAGATTGTTTCAGGGAAGAAAGAAGGAAGGTTATTTACATTAAAGATTCAAGGCAATATTGGTCATGCTATGTTCACATATGGAGGACATAAGATCTCTGAGTTAGATCTTTGGCACAAGAGGCTTGGACATTTCAATGAAAGAGGTATTAAAGACATGATTAACAATGGTTCAGTGCTTGGATTGCCTAATGTTGCAGGTCAACATATGACATACAAATGTGAGGCATGTCAATTAGGTAAAGCTCATAAGCATTCCTATTCCAAGCATGGTTTTATGTACTCAGAGAAGCTTGAGTTGGTACACACAGATGTGTGGGGACCATCAAAGGATTTCAGTATAAATGGGTCAAGGTATTATGTGATTTATGTTGATGATGCTACTAGGTGGATCACTATTTATGTGATCAAAGATAAATGAGAAGTGTTTAATACATTTAAACACTATCATGCATATGCAGAAAGAATTACAGGTCATAAATTGAAAAGACTAAGGTCAGATGGAGGGGGAGAGTATTTCTCTAATGAGTTCAGTGATTACTTGTGGAATGCAGGTATAAAAAGAGAAGTTACTTGCAGGTACTCTCCTCAACAAAATGGTGTAGCAGAAAGGAGAAATAGAACTCTTGTTGAGTTTGCAAGATCCATGATGAAGGAGAAAAATTGCCCTAATTATTTGTGGGCTGAGGCTGTAAATACAGCTACTTATTTGGTCAACAGGTTACCATGTAAAGCCTTGCAGGGTATGACACCATATGAGGCATGGTGGGGTAAGAGACCTACCTTGGATCATTGCAGAGTTTTTGGATGTGTGGCATATACATATGTGCCATCACAATTAAGACACAAATTGGAACCTAAAGCTGAAAAATATGTTTTCATTGGTTATGATGACAAGCAGATGGGTTATAGATTGTGGAGTCCATCTACAAAACAATTCATAGTTTCTAAAGATGTTACATTTGATGAGCAAAGTACTTGGTATGCAGGTACAATCAATATCAATACAGGTGATGAAGAAGAAGTGAGTCAAAGAAAAGGTAAATCAAAAATTCAGATATTTGATGAGCAAGAGAATAATGAAGTGCAGGTTGAAGTGGAAGAGACACCAAGATTTGATCCTGAATGTGAAGAGCCAGAAACCTCAAGGAGTGGAGAACTCAGAAGGTCATCAAGAAATAGGTGGCAACCTACAAGGTATAGTTATGATACTTCATTTTTGGCTACAAAAGACTATGCTTACATGATGAAGATAGATGAAGACCCTTCTACATATGAAGAGGCAAAAGGTAAGGAAAAATGGGAAAGTGCTATGCAGGAAGAATATGATGCACTATTGGAAAATCAAAATTGGGTTTTGGTTCCTAAACCAAATAGTCAGAAGATTATTGGATGCAAGTGGGTTTACAAGACCAAGAGGTTTGTAGATGGAAGTGTGTCTAGGTACAAAGCTAGACTTGTTGTCAAAGGCTTTGCTCAGACATATGGTATTGATTATGATGAGACCTATAGTCCTGTGGCAAAGATGACAACCATCAGGACACTTATAGCTATTGCTGCATGTAAAGGTTGGAAGTTATGTCAACTTGATGTGAAGAATGCTTTTTTGAATGGTTATATCTCAGATGATGTGTTCATGGAGCAACCTCAAGGGTTCAGAGATAAAAGGTATCCAGATCATGTGTGCAAGCTCAAGAGAGCTTTGTATGGTTTGAAGCAGGCCCCAAGGGCATGGAATTATAGACTTGTAAAGTTCTTGAAAGAACTTGGATTTCAGGTGTCTAAAGCAGATAGTAGCTTGCTTGTTAAAGCAAGTGATAATGGTTTCATATACATGTGCATATATGTTGATGATATAATCCTTACAGGTACAGATGAGGAAGGAATACAAAGACTAAAGAAGCAGATGGAAAAGGAGTTCAAGATAAGTGACTTGGGAGACTTGTCATACTTCTTGGGCATGGAGATTACATACACTCAGCATGGAGTGTTTGTAACCCAAGAAAGGTATTTGAAGAACTTGTTAATCAAGTTTAAAATGGATGATTGCAGGGTAGCACCTACACCAATGGAGGTGAATCACAAATTGAACAAATTTGGAGGTGAAGAATTCAAGGACATGAGACAATATCAGAGTTTGGTTGGTAGTCTTATCTATGCTACTTTAACTAGACCTGATTTATCATATGCAGTAGGGGTATTGTCTCAATTCATGCATTGCCCAAGGAAAGAACATTGGATTGCAGGACAAAGAGTGTTGAGGTACATTAAGGGTACACTCAAAGAAGGTTTGTATTATGGGTTTACATCAGATACAAATATCAAAATTTATAGTGATGCAGATTGGGCAGGTAATCCAGATGATAGAAGATCAACCTATGGATACATGTGTTATGTGGGAGATAAACTTATCTCATGGTGTTCCAAGAAGCAACATACAGTTGCTTTGTCTTCTACAGAAGCTGAGTATAAAGGCATGGTTGAAGCTGCAAAAGAAGTGATTTGGCTCAAGACCTTGATGAAGAGTTTTGACATTATGCATGGGATACCAATTATATATGGAGATAACATGAGTTCATTGTATTTAGCTGCTAATCCTGTTTTTCATGCCAGGACCAAACACATTGAGATTCGGTATCACTTTCTAAGAGAGAAGGTGATGGATAAGGAGATTGAAGTAATCCATACTTCAACAAAAGACCAGATAGCTGATATGCTTACAAAAAGCTTGGATGGACCAAAGTTACAAAGGTTCAAAGATATGGCAGGTATAAAGAAGATAAGAGAAACCTCAATTGATGATTGAGGGGGAGCTGTTGGTGCAGACCAATCACCAATTGAAGTATGGAAGACAAAGGATGAAGATAAAGTCAAGTCTTGAAGCAAAGAGGAAGGTTACATTCACAGATTGGAAGACATGTACACATATGTACATTAGTGAAGACATAGATCACTTAGACTTTTAATTAGTCATAAGCTTGTACATATTTGTCTATAAATACTTTGAGAAAAGTCAGGGCAAGGATGAGAGACTTTTGAGAGAGCATAGGAGTTGAGAAAAAGTGAAGTTAGATGTCATGAGATACATGAAAAGTTAGTTGAGTTTCCTCTCATCACTCAACTGTAATTTTTCCTGAGTAATCGAAAAATATTGCGCCCGATGTTTCTGTGTCTTCTCCTTCTACAGTAGATCAATTGTGAAATGCTTTTGTACAAGTCTAAGTCTAGAGTTGCTTGACCTCTGTACAAAGTTTTAGCTTCCAATTGTAATCAGGCTTAGAGAATTAAGTGTAGGAACATTCATATGTGAAGTGTGTTCACAGGTTCCTAAAACAGGCGCAGATTTCGAACTTAATGTTTTGATCATTTCTCCCAGCACAGTTTAAAGTTTTGCATGAGTGAGGGCTTAATCTTTAAGTTGAAAGATAAGCTACTCATGGCTAGAAGCATTTGCTTAAACGGGTTCTATTCAAGGAGAACCAAGCCTTAAAAGTTGCAGGTGTAAAATCGACTGTTCTGAATGACAGTTTTAGACATAGGTAACTTGTGAAGTTGATTTCTCAAGTTATACTAAAGCTTTTGAAGTAATTCAACTTGGAGGAGGTGCGCAATCTCTAGGCGACACTCCATACAAATTTTCATCAAAAACTTTACATGTTTGATAGGTCAATGTGAAGAAATTGTGCAGCAGACTTTTCTGTGTTTCATCTTCTTCACAGATTTTTGATCTTTTGAAGATTTAGTCATTGATCCTCTAAATTAGTGGAAGTTTTGACTTACTCTTGGTGTAGAGGTGTTCTAATCACAAGAGTAGGTTGTTCTTTTGGAGATTAACACTCTCCATCAGATGCCAGGTATCAAACGCATCCACTATGGCAAGAAGTTCTTTATCATGAATTTCATAATTAATTTTTAGAGGAAATTTTTTCCTTGAATGATATGCAACTGGATGTAGGTGTCCATCATCTCCATATTGGGAAAGAATGGCCCCTTGGGCAAAGTCTGATGCATCTGTCTCTAGGAAGAAGGGCTTACTAAAATCAAGATAAACTAGAATTGGAGGAGTAGTGAATGCTAATTTCACGGTCTGAAAGGCTTTTTCTACTTCTTCGGTCCATGAGAATTTGGAGCTCCATGTAAGCTTGGTAAGAGGTGTCACTATCTTGGAGTAATCTCTAATGAATATCCTTTAGAAATTGGCAAACCCCAGAAAACATTGTACATCTCGAGCACATGAAGGTGGTTGCCAATCAAGGATTATCTCAATCTTGTTAGGATCCATAAAAATTCCTTTATCTGATACAATGTACCCTAAAAATTCCACTTCTGTCTTATGGAAAGAACACTTCTCCAATTTTGCATATAATCCTTTTTCTCTTGGTTTCTCTAGGACTATCTTTACATGACATTCATGATCCTCTAGATTTTTGGAGAATATCAAGATATCGTCAAGGCATATTATAACAAAATCATCTAAATATACTCGAAAGATATCATTCATCATATATTAGAAAACAGCTGGAGCATTTATGAGATCGATTGGCATAACTACATATTCAAAATGGCCACACCGTGTTCGAAATATTATCTTCCATTCGTCTCCTTCTCTAATCTTGACAAGATTGTAAGCTCCTTGAAGGTCAATCTTCGTGAAGAATTTTACTTTTCCAAGGCGTTCCAAGAGCTCTGATATGAGTGGTAGAGGGTATCTATTCTTTATAATGACTTTATTCAATCCACGATAGTCTACACACATCTGGAGAGTCCTATCCTTCTTCTTTACAAATAAAATAGGAGCTCCTGTTGGAGACTTTGAGTGTTTGATAAACCCCTTTGCTAGATTATCATCGATGTTCTTGCGTAGCTCTGTAAGTTCCTCTGGGGATAGTCTATAGATTGGTATAAAGGACGGTTGTTCTCCCTCTTAAAGTTCTATGGCACAATCATAAGGTCTATGCTCTGGAAGGATATCTGCATTCTTCTTTTCAAAAACATCTTCAAAGCCTTTGTACTAATGGGCAGCTGCAATGGATCATCTTTCTTGGATTCTTGAGTTGGTATGGCATAGATCATATATGTAGGTTCCTTCCTTACTGCACGTATGGAGCCTTTGGCTTCGACATATGTTAGGCTTTTCTGGATATCTCGATGGGTGATTTTTTTCTTTTCCCAATTAATGTCTGGATTATGCTTCTTTAACAAGGGCATTCCAATGATAATTAGAGTACTAGGCTCGATATTATATTCAAACATATATGGGATTCATGGTCACCAAGGTGTACTCTTAATGGTGTGGTTTCCATGGTTATATTCCCAGATGCTAGAGGTTGTCCATCTACTACTTCAGCTACTACTGTTTTGTTCTTTTGAAGTACAGGAATTCCATGTTTCTTAACCAATCTTCATCGATGAAACATGAGGAGGCTCCTGAATCTACTAGGGATGTAAGGAAAAGGGTCTTCTTGGGCATGATTAACTTGCTAGGTGCAAGACATGTTTCTATGGATGTAGCTGGAATTATGAGACCCTTTCTTATATCATGGTCCAGCTGCACGGTCTCTTTTATAAGTGGACTTCCTCGTTTCCCTGATCTACAAGGATGGTTGCAACTCTGGAGTTTGTTCTCTTGTTGGAACAATTAACTGCAATATGTCTAGGGTTTCCACAATAGAAACATAACTTATTAACTATTCTTCTATGTTTGTCTTGTGTTATTAGAGGCTAGAAGGGTTTCCACTGACGAGATCTTCTTTCTACTTGTTTTTCTTGTTTCCTCTCAAAACATTGGTTATCACATTAAATAGCTTGCATGATATATTCATTCAATGTTTTAACCTCTGGCATCGTGAGCAAAGGTCCTTGACATCATCTCTTAAATCCTATCTAAATTGGCTTATGAAAAAATCTTCATGCCAAGTAAGATCACATATCAACTGCTTAAATTCAGATGCATAGGTAGAGGTAAGGCGGTTACCTTGACGTAACTTCCAAAGTTTTGTTTTTGTTACTCGACTTGTGTGTGCATCTCGAAATGTGGTGGTGAGTTCTCGAAGAAATCGTTCATAGCCCTAAAGTACTGCCATGTTCTTCTCCAAGATTGGGGCAAACCATGATATTGCTTGGCCATAGAGCAAAGTTCCAATAAGTCCAACCTTGGATGCCTCATCAGGGTATCTATCAGGTTGCATACAGATGTATAATTTAATTTGCTTGAGAAATCCACAAACATTTGTGCGATCCCCGTCGAACTTTTTTGTCATGCAAATCTTGGGTTCCTTCATAAATGATGTACTAGGCCGTTCAACACTAAGTAGGATTCCTAAGTTGAAACACCAAACGAGACACCAATTAGTTACTCTTGAAGTCGGACTTCAAAGTCATGAGGTCGGCATGGAGATTAGTGAGAAGGGCTCGTAAACATTGAAACATCAAAGAAAGGTCCAAAATTAAAGGCTACGTGCAAGGTTGGACTCTTGTAATATGTTAATTGTGCACTACGCCCAGTACTTGAGTTTTAAATGTTGACTCAATAATTTCCCAAGGAGTGTAACACTAAGAAGGTTTTTCTTTTATCAAACTATTTATATAATCAAGACTTCGCATTGGTCAATGGCTTGTCACAAGTCAACATGCGTTGGAATTTGGTAGGCATGTTTTTCACTTTGTTGACTCTAGGATCTAATGTTGTTTAATAAAAGGAATTATGCGTACAACTCCTAGGAATCATGTTGTTGGGAAGAGATTATGGTAATGAGAAAAGATTAATTGAATATCATGGGAACACGACAGACCATGTATATAGAAGAAATACAAAAGCTGAAAGAAATCATACAAAAAAGTGACCATCATATGTCTTTAGCTCCACCAAGTTTTGTGATCCAAACATGTCCAGCATCATCATCAATGGTCTCTCTCTCTCTCTCTCTCTCTCTCTCTCTCTCTCTCTCTGAATATGGAAAAAGAGAAAGATTTGGCATCAAACATGTCAATAGAACAGCTCCTTGAGCAGAAGACTTGGAAGAAGAAAATATGCGGATTTGAGAGATGTATGAGAAGTCGTCGATTGTAGCAACTTGTCAGCATGAAGCTGTAAGAAGGCCTCAAGGTTGGACTTTGGAGCACCCGCAACTCATGAAATACAATGATAAAGATCTCCCGCGTACTTTTGAATTCCTAATTCATGGAGGTTAATTCAATACAGTAAGTAAGAAACTTCACATATTTTCCCACTTATCGAACTAACAGAGAGAACAATGAACTTAATAGTTTGTATATGGTTAGCAGCGGACACCTAGTGAGGATACCTAGTTAGGATGCCCACCTCTCCCTAATGGGTATCCCTTGGGATGCCTGATCGTATGGAATGGGCATCACAGGATCAGGCATCCCAAGGTATACCCATCATGGAGAGGTGGGCATCAAATGCCACTTTGGGTATCCTTTGATGCCCATTCCATAGGATCGGGCATCCCAAGGGATACCCATCATGGAGAGGTGGGCATCCAAACTACGTGTCCTCACTAGGTGTTTGTTGCCAACCATCTACAAACTATTAAGTTCATTGTTCTTTCTATTAGTTCGATGAGTTCCTACACAAGATAATGTGGTAGACATATTCACCAATGCTCTTTCAAGGGAAAATTTTGAAGCTTTTTGCAAAGCTTTAGGCTTATTGCCTTGTGGGGGATGATCTCTCACTCCCTGTATGTGTTCATACCGTTTGCTCCACGGAGGAGGGGGGGTGTTGCACTTATGTGTGATCAAGTAGCTTTGATCTAAGCCTTTTACCTATACATGGGCACATATTACTCATGTTAGTTAGAGGTTTTTTTCCTCATGTTATCACACATACATGATACACTCATATGTGGGTACTTTGTACTTAGGGATATTATTCATCTCTTACTTATGTACTTATCATCAATAGACATAGAGTTTTCCTAGCATTTTTCTCTATGTGCCTTGCTATGTTTGTGCTACTTGTGTGTCTCTCACACTTTTACATACATCCAACATATATGGCACATGCATTAATGCTTGAGAAAAAATGCAAAAAATTGGATGATAGAGCAATGAAATGTATTTTGTTTGGGTATAGTTATGAGACCAAACATTATCCACCATATCATCCACAGATGAAACACATTCTGGTTAGCCATGATGTTGTTTCTTGTGGAAGATGTGATTCAACCCTTACTTTCATGTACCAAGGAGACAACAATTAGCTATAAAGATGTGTGACACTTTGCTGCCTCTTTTCAGGTGGAGAGTCAAGTGTTGTTCCAAATGAGGCAATTTCTTAGCATATATAGGTTTCAAATAATGATACAGATCATTCCATTTTTGAAATTTAAATGATGCACTTGTTGAGGAGAGTTCTAACATAGACGAGGAAAAAACTATGCATAAATGGTTGGTGCATACCTTGAGAGAGAAAATTAGATGCATCTTTGAGGTATCATACTCATTTCGGTTCTCATAGTGCTTTCTTTGCATTAGATTGTTATGCAATGGATGTCTCTAGTCTTTGTGATGAGAATGAACTTGCTTTTTTTTAAGTAGCACATAATTTAGAAAATTGGATGGCTGTTATGCAATCAGAATATGGTTCTATTATAAATAATGGTACTTGATCTTTATGTGATTAGCCTCTAGGCCAAAAGGCCATTGGCACTAAATTAGTATACAAGCTACAAAAGGTTATGCTCAAGAGAAAGGCATTGATTTTGATGAGACTTTTGTTCCCACGTGCCAAATGACCATGGTTCATAGCATTTGTGCATGTGTAGCTCATCGTAGTTGGAATGTACATCAGTTGGACATTAAAACTACATTTATGAATGGTGATTTAAATGAATAAGTGTTTGTGTTTCAACTTCTAGATTTTGTGCAAAAAGGGCATGAAAACAAACTGTTCGTGTGCAAAAGGCTGTTGATATATTTAGGTAGTGATGTGTGTGAACATTCTAGGACTGCCGGGGCACTTTTTTCCCTCTTTAGGAGGTTTTTTCCCCCCTAGCTTGTATATACGCCTATAGCCCTAATGGGCTACTTATCTTTGTACATTCTCTAGTAATACATTCAGTCTTGTGTGTTGTGCTCCAAGCTTCTTCTTCTTCCTTGTGCTGTTTGCGTGCTTGCGCAGACCTATAACTCCAACAATTGGTATCAGAGCAGGTCATCGCTTCATCTAGGGCGCCATTGACACTCCTCCGGTTGCAATCTCATAATCACACGAATTTTGGTGAGCATACCAGGGTGTTTCTGAGATCAAAACAGCTTCGCTTTGTGGTTCCAAAATTGCGATCTGAGCTCGTTTCGGCTTCCGAATGCACTATCATAGTGCTTATGCAGGTTATTTCGTCTTTTTGTCCCAAAGGTATATACTAGTTTTTGTTCGCCAGTTTAAGCGTCTCGAACTCTACTACAGGTCTAGTAGAACTCATCTGGGCAGTTCCGTTCAAGTTTTTGAGATACAATCGATTTTTTGCATCAAGGTATTTTAGTCACCGGCCATGGCTAAAAGCAGTGATGTATTCCGTATGTTGGCTGTTGAGGATAAGTTGGATGGTACCAACTACCCATTATGGGCTTATATGATGGGACATGTATTGGTTGCAAAAGGATTGTGGAACATTGTGCAGGGTGTTGAAAGATGTCTTGTTACACCTGCGACTACAGGTATTGCAAATACAGGTGCTGAAGCTGATGGAGATGGTGTCGAAGATGATATTCTACAGATTCCTATTCGTGTTGCTGTTTTTGTTGAACCTACTGCAGAGCAAATTCATTGGGATGGTAGAGATGCTCAAGCACATGCATTGATAGCTTTGTCTATCAAACGTGCTATTATTCCTCACATTCGCTCTTGCAGAATAGCAAAGGATGCTTGGGATACACTTACCACATTGTACCAGGCTACAAATGAGGCTCATGTTGCTTACCTCCGAAAACAATTGGAGAGTGAGCACATGAATGAAGGTGATTCCATGGACAATTTTTTGACAAAGATCAAAGACCTGAAGGAACAATTGATTTCTGCTGATAAGATTATACCAGATAGCTCACTTGTGCAAACCGTTCTGAATGGTCTTCCTGATTCATATCAGAGTTTTGCTTCTACTCTTTGATTGATGATGAAAGGCAATCCAAATGCCTTGTCATTTGAGGAGTTAGTCTCTGTTCTGTTACAGGAAGATTAGTCGAGGCAGAATAGGTCCATTATGCGTGTTGTAGATCAAGCTTTCCTGGCTAGTCAGAAGGGCAAAGGAAAATGGAGCTCTTCTACTAGTAAGCAGAAATCTGCAAATGCTGCACATTCAAAGAACCAGGATAAAGATGAGAAGAAATCAGAAAAGCAGAAATTGTTTTGCATGTACTGTAAAGGAAATGATCATATCATAAAGAACTGTCCAAAATTGGCTGCCAAAGAGGCAAAGAAAAAGGAGGCTGGAATGGTTGTTGCAGAAGCCTCTATACCAAAAACAGAGTCTGCTAATCTTGTGCAGAAAGAAGAATGGGCGTTTACTACTGTTTGCAATTTTGACCCATCTTCTCATGAGCAGTGCATGTCTGCAGTTGACTCAGATGTTTGGTACTTTGACAGTGGAGCGAGCAAACACATTACCTCGCAGCGCAGTTTCTTCTCTTCACTCGAGCCTGCCCCTACAGGGAATACTGTCACATGTGCCAATAACTCCTCTTATCATGTTATGGGAGTTGGTAAGATCATTCTGACTATTGCTGATGGTAGTTCTTTCACCTTGTTAGATGCTTTATTTGTGCCAGGGATCAAGAAGAATCTGTTATCAGATTTTGCATTAGCCAAGATTGGCTTGGATGTGAAATTTGTTGATGACAGATGTACAGTTCATGATGTGTCAAATGGCGATGTTATTATTGCTTCTGGCATTTTATGTCGTGGGCTATATAAGCTCATAGACTATGAAAGATCTATCAATGATTCGGCATGTGCAGTTCATGATTCTCAGGCTATGTCAGATGCAAAGCTTTGGAATGCACGCTTTGGTCATCTGAATTTTGCTAGTTTGCTATGCCTACAGAAATCTGATACGGTGTCTTCTTTGCCCAAGCTTGAGGCACCTGGAAAACATGTATGTGAAGGTTGTATTTCGGGCAAAATGCACCGTTCCTCCTTTCCAAAAGATGGTTCAGTTCGGGCTCCACAGAAATTGCAGCTTGTACATAGTGATGTCTATGGTCTTATGCAGACACCTTCTTTTGGAAATTATCTTTACTTCGTGACTTTCATTGATGATTTCTCTAAGCATGCATGGGTATATCCATTGAAGGCAAAGTCCGAAGTGTTTTTGTGCTTCAAACAATTTTTGGTTTTGGCTAAAAATCTGTTAGCATGTAAAATGGGAACCCTCCGTTCTGATCGAGGGGGGGAATATATGTCTTCTGATTTTAATGCATTTCTGGCTGAACGTGGGATAAAACACCAGTGTACAGTGCCGTATACACCTCAACAGAATGGAGTTGCTGAATGGAAGAACAAGTCACTCATGGATATGGCGAGGTGTATGGTCAAGAGTCAGGCTTTACCACATAGTTTCTGGCTTGAGGCTGTCATGTGTGCAGCATATGTACTTAATAGGTGTCCCACTAAAGCGCTACAATCTATCACTCCATATGAGGCTTGGCATGATCGCAAGCCATCTGTTGCTCATCTACGTGTTTTTGGTTGTTTGGCATATGCAGTAGTGCCTGAACAACATTGCAAAAAATTGGATGATAAGGCAGTAAAATGTATTTTTGTTGGGTAAAATTCTGAAAGTAAAGGCTATCGTCTGTATCACCCACAGACTAAATGCATTCTGGTTAGCCGTGATGTTGTTTTTGTGGAGGATGCTATTCAGCCATTGCTTTCATGTACCAAGGAGACATCTGTTAGCTCGGAAGACATGTATGATACCTTGATGCCTCTTTTTACAGGTGGATAGTTTAGTGCTGGTCCTAATGAGGCAACTTCTCAGCCTTTGCAGGTTTCATATGATGATGCAGATAATTCCATTTCTGATGCAGATGTACATGATGCACTTATTGATGAGAGAGTTGATATTGGGCAGGCCAGAACTATGCCAAAATGGCCGGTGCAGACCTTGCGTGACAGCAAATTAGATGCATCTCTGTCATATCGTACTCGTTCAGGCTCTCATAGTGCCTCTTTTGCATCAGATTGCTATGCTATGGCTGCATCTAGTCTCTGTGATGAGAATGAGCCTGTTTTGTTTGATGAAGCACAAAACTCAAAAAATTAGATGGCTGCTATGCAATCTGAATATGGTGCTATAATGAAGAATGGTACTTGGTCTTTATGTGACTTGCCTCCTGGCAAGAAAGCCATTGGCACTAAGTGGGTATACAAGTTGAAGCGTAAACCTGATGGTATAGTTGATAGGTATAAGGCTAGACTTGTTGCAAAGGGTTATGCACAGGAAAGAGGCATTGATTTTGATGAGACCTTTGCACCTACATGTCGTATGCCTACTGTTCGGAGCATTTTTTGTGCACTTGTAGCCCATCATGGTTGGAATGTACATCAGTTGGACATTAAAACAACATTTCTGAATGGTGACTTGCATGAAGAAGTGTATGTTTTCAGCCCCGTGGCTTTGTGGAGAAAGGACATGAAAACCAGGTGTGCAGGTTAAAGAAGGCATTATATGGTTTAAAGCAAGCACCATGTGCTTGGTAAGAGAAGATACATGCCTATCTGATTGCACATGGTTTTGAGAACAGTCCAACTAAAAGCACCTTATATGTTAAGCGTGCTAATGATGTGCTTATGATCATTGTTGTCTATGTTGACGACATGCTGCTCACTGGTCCTATTGAGAAGCATATTGCTGATTTTAAGGCTGATTTGCATGCCTCATTTGAGATGTCTGATTTGGGGCATTTGCATCACTATTTGGGCATTCAGTTTATGCAAGTTGATGGTGGAATGGCTTTGTGTCAAACGAAATATATTGACACATTATTGTAGCATTTTGGCCTTGAAGACTGTAAGCCTATTGCCACTCCTATGGAGACAGGTTTACGATTGATTCTTCATGATGTTGGAGATGCATTTGATGTTGTTCTCTATGAGCAGGCTGTTGGATGCTTGATTTACTTATGCATTACTTGGCCAGATATTCAGTTTGTTGTCTCACAGATGAGCAGGTTTATGCATTGCCCAGGAGTCACGCATTGGAAGGCAGTTAAGCGCATCTTTCGCTACTTGAGTGGTACTCGGCTACTTGGGTTGTTTTATCCCAAGGGGGGATCACTACCGCCAGATTTGGATGCTTTTTCTGACTCAGATTGGGCTAGTTGCTATGACACTCGTGTGTCCACTAGTGGCTTTTGCTTCATGCTTGGTAGCTCATGTATATCTTGGTTGAGCAAGAAGCAGCCTACTGTGGCTTCTTCTAGTTGTGAGGCTGAGTATAGGGCAGCCTTCATAGCTACTGTTGAGTGTGTGTGGCTCAGATGCCTTATGGCTGATTTGGGTGTTGGTCAGTCTTCTGCCACCACCATCTTCACTGACAATCAGAGCGCATTGGCAGTTGCGAGGAACCCTGTGTTCCATGCTCACACTAAGCACATTGAGGTGCATTATCACTATGTCAGGGAGAGGTTCTCTGCTGGGGAGATCAGCTTGGCATATGTGCCCACGTAGGAGAACATTGTAGACCTTTTCACAAAGGCTCTGCCTAGGGAGAATTTTGAAGCTTTTCGCAATGCTTTGGGCTTACTTCCTTTCGTGGAGTGATTTCCACATAGCTTGGCACTTCCTTATACATGAGTGTGAGCTCCTTGTTCACCGCATCACTCCCAGGGTTTGTTGATATATTTAAGTAGTGATGTGTGTGAACACTCTAGGACTGCCAGGAGCACTTTTCTCCCTCTTTAGGAGGTTTTTTTCCCCCGGCTTGTATATATGCCTATAGACCTAATGGGCTACTTATCTTTGTACATTCTCTAGTAATACATTCAGTCTTGTGTGTTGTGCTCCAAGCTTCTTCTTCTTCCTTGTGTTGTTCGCGTGCTTCCGCAGACATCTAACTCCAACAAAGGCGTTATATGGTTTGAAGCAAGCACCACTTTTCTTGGTATGAAAAGATGCATGCCTACTGGCTAGCATATGGTTTTGAGAAAAGTCCAACTGAGAACACCTTATATGTTAAGCATGTAGATTATATACTTGTTCTCATTGTTGTATATGTTCATGATATGTTGCTCACTGGTCCTAATGATAAGGTTGCTTTGCATGCCTCTTTTGAGAGGTCAGATTTGGGGTATTTGCATCATTATTTGGGCATTCATTTTATGTGAGCTGATGGACGAATAGCTTTGTGTTAAACAAAATATATTAACACATTATTGCAGCATTTTTTCCTTCAAGATTGCAAATCTATTACCACTCCCATGGAAATAGTTTTGGGGTTGAGTCTTCGTGATGCTAGAGATGCATTTGATTTACTTATGCATAACTTGACTTGATATTTAGTTTGTTATCTCTCAGATGAGTAGGTTCATGCATTGCCTAGGTATTAAGCATTGGTAAGAAACTAAGCACATCTTGTGTTACTTGAAAGGTAGAAGACTACTTGGATTCTTTTATCCCAAGGGGGGATCATTACCACTAGATTTACATGTTTTTTCTCACCCATCCTAGGTTGGTTGCTATAAAAGTCGTGTGTCCACTAGTGGTTTTGGCTTCATGCTTGGTACCCCATACATATCTTGGTTGAGCAACAATTTACTATGGCCACTTCTAGTTGTGAAGTTGTGTATAAGGCATCTTTCACAATGACTATTGAGTGTGTGGCTTGAACACATTTTGGTCAATTTTGGTGTTGTTTAGTCTTTTGTCACCACCATTTTCACTAACAGTTAGAGCACATTGGTAGTTGTGAGGAACCCTATGTTCCATGCCTGCAAAAAGCACATTGAGGTGCACTATCATTATGTTTGGGAGAGGTTCTCTACTGGACATATCAATTTGACTTATGTGCCAACGCAATATAATGTTGTTGACCTTTTCACAAAGGCTTTGCCTAGGAGAAGTTTGCATTTGCTGCTATACATTTTATATTTTCAAGTATTTTATACATATTTACGGCGTTTCTAATATATTACTTTATATAGATACATTAGGCATCATTTTATTATTATGTAAGTTTAGATAGATTTAGTTTCATGGCACCTATTGCTCGATGCAATTTAAAACTTCAAGTAATTTGTAAATTCAACATTCAATCTTGTATAGAATTTGGGACTGAGAAAGGTTTTCTTTTGTTGATTTTAAGATGGAGATACATTTTAGAAGACATTCTTAGAATTCATTCGTTCATTTTGTTAGCTTTAGAGTAGGATAGTAATTCAATAATTTGTTAGGTACATGACTTATAATTTCACCAAAAACTCATCAATTATTTTTTTAGATTATTCTCAATTATGAATCCTAAAGAAACTTGATTTCCCATTGTTGAGGTCGAGCTTGAGTGGCCATACACTGAGAAAATATTAGCTCTCAATGTGAAATTTTTAGCATGGAGGATACTCTTAGGATGATTGTCAATGTCATTAGAAAGGGACTTCGATGCAGATGGAAGCTCCATCTATTGGACCATCACCTACTTAGATTATAGTGATGGACATCAAAGCATCATCTAAAAGCGATGTCAAATGGCACGTTAAAGACTTGAACCCACTAAAATACCATGGACACGTAAGTGTAAAGATGATAGATGCAATGGAGAACTGGATCAACAAGTGGGAGCAGTGCTTCTGCTTGTGCAATATTGTGGGACCCTTGACATGGTTTTTTTGCAAAATGATCCCCCCACCAAAATTTAGTTTTTTGAGAATCATTCTGACTACAACTTCCCTTCCCCAAAACTCTGATGACATCCACAATCCCACTATGACTAGCAAGATCCATCCTCTTAACTAAATCATGTCCTTCCCATCGCCCATCATCTTCTTCTCACTTGCTACGCCTTCTTGGAATGACGCACCAATCTCGAAGGATGTTCCTCACCATCTCACCCATGCATAACTTCAAATCTCTATAGCAACACCTTGAATCATGGTAGTACAAGATGGTGTATTGTCAACAAAATCCACGAAGATACTTGGCAGACCGATCCCTCCTCCTATATATAAGATGGCCAAAGAGCAAGAGATATTAATAATAATTGCAAGGGACAAATATATTTAGAATCATAGAGACATTTGTGATTGTTAGAATGTTAGAAACTGAGAGGTAGACTTAGCATAGAGTAGCGAGATTGCT
>MU263027.1:40000-50844 GCA_020310875.1 Ceratopteris richardii | reverse complement strand
TTCAGACATAGGTAAAGTGTTTCACACATTTCTCAGTGTGTACTTAATCTTTTTGAGAGATTTAACTTGGCAAAGTTGCGCAACCTTAAGGCGAAGTGTTGTGCAAAGTTTTATCAAAAACTTTACAGGATTGATTAGTCAATGAGTGACTAATCTGCAGCAGACTTTTCTGAAGAAACTGAATTTTTCAGAATAATCAATTTTCTGATAATTTGGTGAAGATTCTCTAAATTAGGTGGAGTCTAAAGTTGATCTTGTTATAGAGGTGATCTAAATTCAAGGTCAACTTGTTCTTTTGGAGATTAACACTCTCCATTCAGTGGTATCAGAGCAGGTTGTGTCAAAATTGAAGTAAAGAAGACTCCGACTATTGCAGAAGTACAAATCTTTACATCTTGAAGGTGCAGAAGGGTAAAGGTTGAAGAAAACTTGAAGGAAGACATACAAAGAGCATCAAAAGGATCAGAAGGAGAAACATTCAAAGTAAAGGTACATTTATTATCTGTAAAGGTTAAAGATTTGAAGCTACAGGTGAAGTAAAGATGGGAGATAGTCTCCAAATTGAAAAGTTGGATAGAGAGAACTATCCTGCATGGTCTATGAGGATGGAAGCTCATCTTATGAGCAAAGATCTGATAGGATACATCACAGGAGATGAAGAAAAGCCAGAATTCAGAGATCCTAGTGTTCCAACTAGGGAGGAGCTTGCAGATTTGAAGAATTGGATGAAGAAGGATGCTCAAGCAAGAAGCATCATCTACATGGCATTCAATGACTATTTGCTTCCTCACATTAGAGGACTTGAAAGTGCATGTGACATTTGGAATGCTTTGGAAGAGCATTTCCAAAATACAACCGAAGTCAAGGAAGGCTTCACTATGGGCAGAATTTACTACCTTCAAGAAGAAGGCCTCACAATCAATCTCTGATTATGTGACAAAGATGAAGGACATTGCAGATTCTTTAGGTGCAGTTGATGAAGATATTGAAGAAGACAAATTGGTAAGACAAATACTTACAGGGCTAAGAGGAGATGAGAAGTGGAAGCCTTTCATTTTATCTACAGAACTTTCATTAGATCACTTTACTCCTGATTTGAATCAATTGTTAGGTCATATGCTAACTTTTGAGAATGATATCAAAGGAGATGTTGATAAGAGTGCAGGTCATGCAATGTACTCTAAAGACAAGAAGAAAGCTAACAAAGGGAAGCAACAATCAGTTGAAGAAGAAGGTACATCAAACCAAGCAAACTTCATAAGAGGAAGAGGAAATGGCAGAAGTAGAGGAAGAGGCAGAAACAACAAAGAGAATGCAAGAGCTTGTTGGATATGTGGTAAGACCAATCATCTATCTCATGATTGTTGGCATAATAATCAAAACAATGGTAATTATCAGAACTTTAATCAAAGAGCAAGAGGTGGTAGATTTCAGAGAGGAAACTTCAGAGGTAGAGGTGGTAGGAATTCTTTTGGAAGAGGTGGTGGAAGAAACTTCCAAAATCAATCCTATAATTGATGGAGAGTGTTAATCTCCAAAAGAACAAATTGACCTTGAATTTAGATCACCTCTATATCAAGATCAACTTTAGACTCCACCTAATTTAGAGAATCTTCACCAAATTATCAGAAAATTGATTATTCTGAAAAATTCAGTTTTTTCAGGAAAGTCTGCTGCAGATTAGTCATTCATTGACTAATCAATCCTGTAAAGTTTTTGATAAAACTTTGCACAACACTTCGCCTTAAGGTTGCGCAACTTTGCCAAGTTAAATCTCTCGAAAAGATTAAGTACACACTGAGAAATGTGTGAAACACTTTACCTATGTCTGAAAGTGCTTCTTTGCAATGGCGACTTTGACACCTGCAACTTCTTAGCACTGGTTCTCCCAACTCTGAACCCGTTTGATCAAGATCTTCTAGCCATAGATAGCTTACCTTCCAACTTAGATTTTGAGCCCTCACTTGTGTAAAACTTTACACTGTGGACTGAGCACTGACCATTTCTTTGAAGATGAAATGTGCGCCAGATTTTTCGACTCTCAGAACATCTTCACATAAGAATGTTCCTAAACAAAATTCTCACAGCTCTGATTTAAATTAATCTCTCAAATTCTAGCCATAGATAGATTAGCTATGGACTTAGATACGTGCAAAAGGATTCTTCAAAAGATTAAGCACAGAAGGAGAATGGGAAAGAAGATCGACGCGCAGAATTCTACAACATTTTCTTCTTCATTACTTTTCATACATATGGTTCATGATACATACAATGTTCATCACCTCTTCACCTATTCTTCTCTATCTGATCTATATCACTCTCTCTTACTATGAATACGTATCTGTAGATATATATACGAGTCTAACTCGTCATCTTTTTCAAAATACATTGAACTATTTACAAGAGTAATATACAAAAGAAACATTTCTGATTCTATTTCCTTCCTCTGAAAGTAATCTTCATTCTTCCACATATCTTCTCACTTTGATCTTCATATAATCACTATTGATGATTGCTCTGCTCCAACAGCTCCCCCTCAATCTTCAATTGTGATTACCTGCATCTTCTTTATTCCTGCCATATCTTTAAACCTCTGCAACTTAGGTCCATCCAAACTTTTAGTCATCATATCTGCAAGTTGATCTTGTGTATGACTTCAATTTCCTTCTCAATGACCTTCTCTCTCAGAAAATGATACTGTATTTCAATATGCTTAGTTCTAGCATGAAATACAGGATTGGCTGCCAAGTATAATGAACTCATATTGTCTCCACAAATAATAGGAGTACTCTGAATCACATCAAAAACTTTCAAAAGTGTCTTTAGCCATATTACCTCTTTTGCAGCTTCCACCATACCTTTATATTCTGCCTCTGTAGATGACAAAGCAACTGTATGTTGCTTCTTGGAACACCATGAAATCAATTTGTCTCCTACATAGCACAAGTATCCATGTGTTGATCTTCTATCATCCACATTACCTGCCCAATCTGCATCACTATATATCTTGATTCTTGTATCTGAAGTAAACCCATAGTACAACCCTTCTTTGAGTGTACCCTTGATATACCTAAGTACTCTTTGTCCTGCAATCCAATGTTCCTTTCTAGGACAATGCATGAATTGTGAAAGCACACCAACTACATATGACAAGTCAGGCCTTGTCAATGTAGCATAAATCAAGCTACCAACCAAACTTTGATAGAGTTTCATATCTCTGAACTCTTCTCCTCCAAACCTAGACAATTTATGGTTCACTTCCAAAGGTGTAGGTGCAACCCTGCAATCTTCCATTTTAAATTTGGTTAGCAAATTTTTAAGATACCTTTCTTGAGTCACATATACTCCATGATGAGTATAAGAGATCTCCATTCCCAAGAAGAATGATAGGTTCCCCAAATCACTGATTTTGAACTCTTTCTCCATCTGTTTCTTGATCATTTGTATTCCCTTATCATCTGTTCCTGTAAGTATTATGTCATCAACATAAATACACACATAAATGAATCCATTTTCACTTGCTTTGACTAGCAAGCTACTATCTGCCTTTGATGCTTGAAATCCAAGATCATTCAAGAATTTTACAAGCCTATAATTCCAAGCCCTTGGGGCTTGCTTCAACCCATACAAAGCTCTCTTGAGCTTACATACATAATTTGGACTCACTTGATCTTTGAACCCATCTGGTTGCTCCATGTAGACTTCATCTGAAATGTAACCATTCAAGAAAGCATTTTTAACATCTAATTGAGACAACTTCCAACCTTTACAAGCAGCAATTGCAATGAGTGTCCTGATGGTTGTCATCTTTGCCACAGGACTATAAGTCTCATCATAGTCCACTCCATATGTCTGTGCATACCCTTTCACAACAAGTCTAGCTTTGTACCTAGACACACTTCCATCTGCAAATCTCTTTGTTTTGTAAACCCACTTACATCCAATAATCTTCTGACTATTAGGTTTAGGAACCAAATCCCATGTTTGATTCTCTATCAATGCATCATACTCCTCTTGCATAGCATCTTCCCAATTCTTCTTACCTTTGGCTTCTTCATATGTAGAAGGGTCTTCATCTGCTTTTACCAAATAAGCATAATCTTTAGTAGTCAAGAATGAAGTGTCATAGCTATACCTTGTAGGTTGCCATTTGTGCCTAGATGATCTCCTAACTTCTGCACTTCTTGAGGTCTCTGGTTCATCACATTCTGGATCAAACCTTGGCCTCTCTTCAACTTCAATCTACACTTCATTACTCTCACTTTCATCAAGTAATTGAATCTTTGCTTTACCTTTCCTTTGTTCCACTACTTCTTCATCATCTGCATGTACATTATATTTACCTGCATACCAAGTACCTTGCTCATCAAATGTAACATCCTTGGATACAACAAATTGCTTTGTGGATGGACTCCACAACCTGTATCCCATTTGCTTATCATCATAACCAATGAATACATACTTCTCTGCCTTAGGCTCCAACTTATGCCTCAATTGAGATGGCACATATGCATATGCCAAGCATCCAAATATTCTGCAATGATCCAAGGTAGGTTTCTTACCCCACCAAGCTTCATATGGTTGCTTTACAAGGCAATCTATTAACCAAATATGTAGCTGTATTAACAGCCTCAGCCCACAAATAATTTGGGCAATTCTTCTCTTTCATCATGGACCTTGCAAACTCAACAAGAGTCCTATTTCTTCTTTCTGCTACCCCATTTTGTTGAGGAGAGTACCTGCAAGTAACTTCTCTCTTTATACCTGCATTCCACAAATAATCATTGAACTCATTTGAAAAATACTCTCCCCCTCCATCTGACCTTAGTCTCTTCAATTTTTGACCTGTAATCCTTTCTGCATATGCATGATAGTGTTTAAATGTATTAAACACTTCTGACTTTTCCTTAATCACATAAATTGTGATCCACCTGGTAGCATCATCAACATATATGACATAATATCTTGAACCATTTATACTAAAGTCCTTTGAAGGACCCCACACATCTGTATGCACCAATTCAAGTCTTTCTGAATACATAAATCCATGCTTGGAATAGGATTGCTTATGAGCCTTACCTAATTGACATGCCTCACATCTGTATGTCATGTGTTGACCTGCAATGTTAGGCATTCCAAGCACTGAATCATTGTTAATCATTTCTTTGATACCTCTTTCATTAAAGTGTCCAAGTCTTTTGTGCCAAAGATCCAATTCTGACACCTTCTGCTCTCCATATGTGAACATAGCATGTCCAACATTTCCTTGTACCTTCAATGTGAAAAGCCTTCCTTCTTTCTTTCCTGCAATAACTTGTTTATACCCTTGACTAGGGTCTTCCACATAAACTCCATCATTGGTAAACCTTACCTCATAACCTTTTTCCACAATTTGACCTACACTGATCAAATTCTTTGGAATTGTGGGAACATAAAGTACCTTACTCAGAAGAGTGCTCCCATCCTTAGCCTTGACTGAACCAATTGACTTTACCTTATGCTTTGTATTATCACCTGTCTGAACTGTATGATTAATTGCATTATGATCTAGGTCAGTCATCAAAGCAATATTTCCACTTAAATGATTACTACATCCTGAATCAATATAGAACACTCTCATGTCCTCATGTGAGGTTTCACATGTATTCATAATGAGAGTCGAATCCTCCTTTTGATCTGATGCATAGTTGTAGTAGGTGTTATTATAGGATTGATTTTGGAAGTTTCTTCCACCACCTCTTCCAAAAGAATTCCTACCACCTCTACCTCTGAAATTTCCTCTCTGAAATCTACCACCTCTTGCTCTTTGATTAAAGTTCTGATAATTACCATTGTTTTGATTATTGTGCCAACAATCATGAGATAGATGATTGGTCTTACCACATATCCAACAAGCTCTTGCATTATCTTTGTTGTTTCTGCCTCTTCCTCTACTTCTGCCATTTCCTCTTCCTCTTATGAAGTTTGCTTGGTTTGATGTACCTTCTTCTTCACCTGATTGTTGCTTCCCTTTGTTGGCTTTCTTCTTGTCTTTAGAATACATTGCATGACCTGCACTCTTATCAACATCTCCTTTGACATCATTCTCAAAAGTTAGCATATGACCTAACAATTGATTCAAATCAGGAGTAAAGTGATCTAATGAAAGTTCTGTAGATAAAATGAAAGGCTTCCACTTCTCATCTCCTCTTAGCCCTGTAAGTATTTGTCTTACCAATTTGTCTTCTTCAATATCTTCATCAACTGCACCTAAAGAATCTGCAATGTCCTTCATCTTTGTCACATAATCAGAGATTGATTGTGAGGCCTTCTTCTTGAAGGTAGTAAATTCTGCCCATAGTGAAGCCTTCCTTGATTTGGTTGTATTTTGGAAATGCTCTTCCAAAGCATTCCAAATGTCACAAGCACTCTCAAGTCCTCTAATGTGAGGAAGCAAATAGTCATTGACTGCCATGTAGATGATGCTTCTTGCTTGAGCATCCTTCTTCATCCAATTCTTTAAATCTGCAAGCTCCTCCCTAGTTGGAACACTAGGATCTCTGAATTCTGGCTTTTCTTCATCTCCTGTGATGTATCCTATCAGATCTTTGCTCATAAGGTGAGCTTCCATCCTCATAGACCATGCAGGATAGTTCTCTCTATCCAACTTTTCAATTTGGAGACTATCTCCCATTTTTACTTCACCTGTAGCTTCAAATCTTTAACCTTTACAGATAATAAATGTACCTTTACTTCGAATGTTGCTCCTTCTGATCCTTTTGATGCTCTTTGTATGTCTTCCTTCAATCTTTCTTCAACCTTTACCCTTCTGCACCTTCAAAATGTAAAGATTTGTACTTCTGCAATAGTCGGAGTCTTCTTCTTCTCAATTTTGACACAACCTGCTCTGATACCACTGATGGAGAGTGTTAATCTCCAAAAGAACAAATTGACCTTGAATTTAGATCACCTCTATATCAAGATCAACTTTAGACTCCACCTAATTTAGAGAATCTTCACCAAATTATCAGAAAATTGATTATTCTGAAAAATTCAGTTTTTTTCAGGAAAGTCTGCTGCAGATTAGTCATTCATTGACTAATCAATCCTGTAAAGTTTTTGATAAAACTTTGCACAACACTTCGCCTTAAGGTTGCGCAACTTTGCCAAGTTAAATCTCTCGAAAAGATTAAGTACACACTGAGAAATGTGTGAAACACTTTACCTATGTCTGAAAGTGCTTCTTTGCAATGGCGACTTTGACACCTGCAACTTCTTAGCACTGGTTCTCCCAACTCTGAACCCGTTTGATCAAGATCTTCTAGCCATAGATAGCTTACCTTCCAAATTAGATTTTGAGCCCTCACTTGTGTAAAACTTTACACTGTGGACTGAGCACTGACCATTTCTTTGAAGATGAAATGTGCGCAAGATTTTTCGACTCTTAGAACATCTTCACATAAGAATGTTCCTAAACAAAATTCTCACAACCTGATTTAAATTAATCTCTCAAATTCTAGCCATAGATAGATTAGCTATGGACTTAGATACGTGCAAAAGGATTCTTCAAAAGATTAAGCACAGAAGGAGAATGGGAAAGAAGATCGACGCGCAGAATTCTACAACATTTTCTTCTTCATTACTTTTCATACATATGGTTGATGATACATACAATGTTCATCACCTCTTCACCTATTCTTCTCTATCTGATCTATATCACTCTCTCTTACTATGAATACGTATCTGTAGATATATATACGAGTCTAACTCGTCATCTTTTTCAAAATACATTGAACTATTTACAAGAGTAATATACAAAAGAAACATTTCTGATTCTATTTCCTTCCTCTGAAAGTAATCTTCATTCTTCCACATATCTTCTCACTTTGATCTTCATATAATCACTATTGATGATTGCTCTGCTCCAACAATAATAATACCTACTACAACTATGCATCAGATCAAAAGGAGGACTCGACTCTCATTATGAATACATGTGAAACTTCACATGAGGACATGAGAGTGTTTTATATTGATTCAGGATGTAGTAATCATTGAGTGGAAATATTGCTTTGATGACTGACTTAGATCATAATGCAATTAATCATACAGTTCAGACAGGTGATAATACAAAGCATAAGGTAAAGTCAATTGGTTCAGTCAAAGCTAAGGATGGGAGCACTCTTCTGAGTAAGGTACTCTATGTTCCCACAATTCCAAAGAATTTGATCAGTGTAGGTCAAATTGTGGAAAAAGGTTATGAGGTAAGGTTTACCAATGATGGAGTTTATGTTGAAGACCCTAGTCAAGGGTATAAACAAGTTATTGCAGGAAAGAAAGAAGGAAGGCTTTTCACATTGAAGGTACAAGGAAATGTTGGACATGCTATGTTCACATATGGAGAGCAGAAGGTGTCAGAATTGGATCTTTGGCACAAAAGACTTGGACACTTTAATGAAAGAGGTATCAAAGAAATGATTAACAATGATTCAGTGCTTGGAATGCCTAACATTGCAGGTCAACACATGACATACAGATGTGAGGCATGTCAATTAGGTAAGGCTCATAAGCAATCCTATTCCAAACATGGGTTTATGTATTCAGAAAGACTTGAATTGGTGCATACAGATGTGTGGGGTCCTTCAAAGGACTTTAGTATAAATGGTTCAAGATATTATGTCATATATGTTGATGATGCTACCAGGTGGATCACAATTTATGTGATTAAGGAAAAGTCAGAAGTGTTTAATACATTTAAACACTATCATGCATATGCAGAAAGGATTACAGGTCAAAAATTGAAGAGACTAAGGTCAGATGGAGGGGGAGAGTATTTTTCAAATGAGTTCAATGATTATTTGTGGAATGCAGGTATAAAGAGAGAAGTTACTTGCAGGTACTCTCCTCAACAAAATGGGGTAGCAGAAAGAAGAAATAGGACTCTTGTTGAATTTGCAAGGTCCATGATGAAAGAGAAGAATTGCCCAAATTATTTGTGGGCTGAGGCTATTAATACAGCTACATATTTGGTTAATAGATTGCCTTGTAAAGCTTTGCAGGGTATGACACCATATGAAGCTTGGTGGGGTAAGAAACCTACCTTGGATCATTGCAGAATATTTGGATGCTTGGCATATGCATATGTGCCATCTCAATTGAGGCATAAGTTGGAGCCTAAGGCAGAGAAGTATGTATTCATTGGTTATGATGATAAGCAAATGGGATACAGGTTGTGGAGTCCATCCACAAAGCAATTTATTGTATCCAAGGATGTTACATTTGATGAGCAAGGTACTTGGTATGCAGGTAAATATAATGTACATGCAGATGATGAAGAAGTTGTGGATCAAAGGAAAGGTAAAGCAAAGATTCAATTACTTGATGAAAGTGAGAGTAATGAAGTGCAGATTGAAGTTGAAGAGAGGCCAAGGTTTGATCCAGAATGTGATGAACCAGAGACCTCAAGAAGTGCAGAAGTTAGGAGGTCATCTAGGCACAAATGGCAACCTACAAGGTATAGCTATGACACTTCATTCTTAACTACTAAAGATTATGCTTATTTGGTAAAAGCAGATGAAGACCCTTCTACATATGAAGAGGCCAAAGGGAAGAAGAATTGGGAAGATGCTATGCAAGAGGAGTATGATGCATTAATAGAGAATCAGACTTGGGATTTGGTTCCTAAACCTAATAGTCAGAAGATCATTGGATGTAAGTGGGTTTACAAGACTAAAAGGTTTGCAGATGGAAGTGTGTCTAGGTACAAAGCTAGACTTGTTGTGAAAGGGTATGCACAGACATATGGAGTGGACTATGATGAGACTTATAGTCTTGTGGCAAAGATGACAACCATCAGGACACTCATTGCAATTGCTGCTTGTAAAGGTTGGAAGTTGTCTCAATTAGATGTTAAAAATGCTTTCTTGAATGGTTACATTTCAGATGAAGTCTACATGGAGCAACCAGATGGGTTCAAAGATCAAGTGAGTCCAAATTATGTATGTAAGCTCAAGAGAGCTTTGTATGGGTTGAAGCAAGCCCCAAGGGCTTGGAATTACAGGCTTGTAAAATTCTTAAATGATCTTGGATTTCAAGCATCAAAGGCAGATAGTAGCTTGCTAGTCAAAGCAAGTGAAGATGGGTTCATTTATGTTTGTATTTATGTTGATGACATAATACTTATAGGAATAGATGATAAGGGAATACAAATGATCAAGAAGCAGATGGAGAAAGAGTTCAAAATCAGTGATTTAGGGAACCTATCATTCTTCTTGGGAATGGAGATCTCTTATACTCAACATGGAGTATATGTGACCCAAGAAAGGTATCTTAAAAATTTGCTAACCAAATTTAAAATGGAAGATTGCAGGGTTGCACCTACACCTTTGGAAGTGAACCATAAGTTGTCTAGGTTTGGAGGAGAAGAGTTCAGAGATATGAAACTCTATCAAAGTTTGGTTGGTAGCTTGATTTATGCTACATTGACAAGGCCTGACTTGTCATATGCAGTTGGTGTGCTTTCACAATTCATGCATTGTCCTAGAAAGGAACATTGGATTGCAGGACAAAGAGTACTTAGGTACATCAAGGGTACACTCAAAGAAGGATTGTACTATGGGTTTACTTCAGATACAAGAATCAAGATATATAGTGATGCAGATTGGGCAGGTAATGTGGATGATAGAAGATCAACACATGGATACTTGTGCTATGTAGGAGACAAATTGATTTCATGGTGTTCCAAGAAGCAACATACAGTTGCTTTGTCATCTACAGAAGCAGAATATAAAGGTATGGTGGAAGCTGCAAAAGAGGTAATATGGCTAAAGACACTTTTGAAAGTTTTTGATGTGATTCAGAGTACT
>MU263027.1:0-25000 GCA_020310875.1 Ceratopteris richardii | reverse complement strand
TCTATGTATCTATCTATGTATCTATCTATCTATCTATCTATCTATCTATCTATCTATCTATCTATCTATCTATCTATATATCTATCTATTTATCTATCCATCTATCCATCTATCTATCTATGCATATATCTATCTAGCTGGCTGCATCGACCACACATTTCAGCATCTAATAGAAGGAATCACTCTTATCACGCTTAACATTCCCTTCTAAAAAATGCTCTCTCTCTCTCTCTCTCTCCTTCTCATATATTACCAAAAAATGAAAATGAGTGCACGAATGAGAAAAAAAATGAGTACACAAATTAAGCTAAATGGAAGTCACCACAAATACAAATAGAATAAATAAAATGGATATGCACTTATAAAAAATACGCTAGAGATAGAGATGAACTCGTAAACCAAAAAAAGATAGTAAAGATTATCATATCTTCACGACATTCTCTTTAGCTCTATAGTTCTCATGTAGAATGCTACAGAGGTCCACCAAGCACAAGTTTCTACACTACAAAAAATGTGTTTCATGAGATGAGATCTTCCCACAAATGAAATAGTACTAGGTCTGGATATGGTCTATTTGAACACAAAATACTTAATTCCTCAAAATGGAAAAGGAACACTTAGTATCATCATAGATGCATAATGAAGATTCCTTATACCAATTTCAAGCAACAAAGCTCAAAGCCATATAGCCTCACAGATTATATAACACGATGCTTAGTAATCGACCTCCATGGACAAAGGAGCATTAACGAGTTGCTTCTTACGTGCCCAAGAAATGAACTACAAGAGTGCATGTTCATAATAATTTGAATTAGAATACCCAATGGGATCAATGCCCCCTATATACCACAAACCACAATGTGAGGTGGGATCTATTGACCTCAAGAGTCTCTAGGTAACTTGGAGTTGAATCTTACAAGGCTCAAAGAAGAAGAAGCAAGTCAAAACATCTGCATAGAAGATTTCAAGTCTAGTACTGCTGAAGTAAAGCAAAACGTCATTATCTTGTTTATAGTCATGCACATCCACAAGCTATGTCATATCCTGAAAAGCTCCTTAATATTCTTGGGTTCTAGAGGTGTAGAAATTTCACAACATTGATCCATGTCATATATGGAAAGATTATCAGAACAACACTTCTATTCAGAAAGAAATATACCCTCTTGTACCATCCAACCCTACATTTCTAACAAATGGATGAAGTAAAGCAATACCTATCATAGAATACTAACGAGGAAACTGATGCACGAGAACCTATATGTTATGAATACTAGTGCTAGTCAAGAATATATATATCATCTACAATTAAGATGATGATGATGTCTAACAAATAATGATCTATAGAGAACTTTATGAACTTGATTGAGATGATGTTATTTACCCATAACTAAAATCGTCAAATGCATTTAGTTCCTCAAAGCACAATTAAAAGTATATACACATATTGTGGAAAAAGCATATTTTCCTTTGCTCCATATTCAATTATTATTTAAAGCAAGTGGTTGTGTGTTAAGAGATTTCAAATCCAAATATGACATAAATTTGATACACCCCTATACATGAACAAGCAGGCTAGAATAGGTAGCTTACCTTGTTTCATGGAGGAGAGCCTTTGGCAATCAATTGTGCATGCTATCACCTTAATATCTTCTTTGTAGAGGTCTCTCTTTCTTTGTGTTTGAATCTCTCATCAATCTCCTAATATATATATATATATATATATATATATATATATATATATATATATATATATATATATATATATATATATATATATATATATATATATATATATATATATATATATATATATATATATATATATATATATATATATATATATATATATATATTCTCATCAATCTCCTTATATGTGTGTGTGTGTGTTAAGCCTCGTATACATGATCTCTCTTTCTTCCTCCCTCTTTCTCTCTCACCCTCTATTTGTGTCTATGCATCTCTCTTTGGTCTCCTATAAATGATCTCTCTCGCTCTCACTCTCTGTATCTCTCTCTCTCTCTCTCTCTCTATCTACATGTATTTTATTGCTCTCTGATACAAGATTTTGTTAACTATGAGTTTAACATAAGCTTGTATATGAACATCCTCTAACGAAGAGGATAAGATATCATCTTCATATCTCCTTTTTTACTCGCCCAAGAGCCACATGAAATTGGTTAAAGGCATATCATTTGAATGACAAATTAAGGTACACTTTTTAGGTCATATCTATGCATGTAAGAGCATTATCTCCTTCTCTCTCTACTTTATCCCTTGCCCATCTCTGTTTCAAGTGTAAGCCCTTTTCCTTCCTCTTTATGTGCACCATAGCATTCTCAATCTTACTCAATTCTTAGGCCATCATCAATAGATTCCATCAACAATATTAGAGCATATCATGTCAACAAGTAGATAGGTAATGTAATGGCCATATTTACCCAAGGTGATGCAAGACATTAGAAAGATTGCAAGCAATAGTGTTGTGATGAGTGGCAGAAATAGAAATGCTCCCTACTAGACTACCTATGCTAGAGAAGACAAGATCTAATACTCGCTCAAAAAGGATGTGGGAAGAAGCAAAAATCATGGAAACAAGCATCTTCATGGATTGCTTCTAGGATTCTGTAAACTACTTGAATGAGCCTTGCACATATTGCTCAGACTCTGAAGTCATTGATAGCTGCACAAGCATCGCTCAGATATGCACGGATGGATGTAAAGGCTATTGTTTGCTCTAACTTCAGATTTGAACGACCTCAAACATGGAAACAAGTGCCTTTGATTCAAGAAGCATTGGCAAATTTTATGGTGATGATGAGGAGTGGTGAAAAGCTGCACAATGTTCACTAGGATTAATAATAGAAGAAGTTGTTGCTGCTCATCCACTACTTCATATGAGGGGTATACGAGCCCCTATAGAAGCACAAATACACGGGAGTATTTTTGCCTCATCGTCGGTATAGATGTTGGTATGCACATCTGTACCAAAGCATCGATATAAGCACAAGTATAAGCATTGGTATAAGCATTGGTATACGTGCGGGTATAAGCATCAATAACTCTACAATAGTGACGGTATTATAGAGGGTATGCATGTTGGTATTAAAATCACCAATATAAGTGTCGATAAGTCCCCAAGAAAAAGTATCGATATAGGCACAGGTATGTTACTTGACATATCAATGCTCATATCGTCGCCCGTACCGACGACCATTCCTACAATGTTTTTTTTGGGTAGAGTGCATTCTCTCTTGCCGCAGCAACATTACCATGTTATTGTGTAGTAAAAGGCAATACACTATGCTGAAAAAAAACCAAGTACATGGCTAGTGGTTGCCAATTTAGGGTTTATATGACCAACAACCAAAACATAGCTTGATAAAGCAAAACACATGAACGTAAAAGAGATGAGCAGAATGAACCATGAACCATGTACAAAAGAGATATTCCAGAAATGAACCATCATGTAGAAAAGAGATATATATTCCATAAATGAACCATCTACAAAAGTGTGGTGAAGCACTACCATATATGAGGCAAATACAAAATGTGGCAAGCCACTTCCATATAGGAACCAAATACAAAATTATGGTGCACCACTACCATATATAAGCCAAATACAAAATATGGAAATCACTACTATATAGGAACCAAATACCGAATTGTGGTACACCACTGCCATATATTCATCTACTACATGGGGCGACTTGTAAAACAAATAGCAACAAATCTGGTATAAAAACAACTTGCTCACAGTGTTCGGGAAGTACAAATGTATCTCTTTCATCCGTCCATAATTTTGTGGTGTCGACTTAAAGCGTTTCTTCGAGAGGCGACTACTTTCAACCATTTCACATCAAAAACAAAGTAAGCAAACTTCCTAAAGGCTAGTTTCAAGATATCTTGAATCACTCCACAATAATCTAGCTGGCCTTCTTGAGCATTATCATCTCTTGCACTCACTCTACTGTTGCGTTTCTTCGAGAGGTGAGTACTTTCAACCATTTCACATCCTTCCCTACTATTGCGTTTCTTCGAGAGGCGACTACTTTCAACACATCAAAAACAAAGTAATCAAACTTCCTAAAGGCTAGTTTCAAGATATCTTGAATCACTCCACAATAATCTAGCTGGCCTTCTTGAGCATTATCATCTCTTGCACTCACTCTACTTTTTTGCAAAAAGTTCACCATAACTCACTATCAAAAGTAGACTTATTTTTATCGATTCGTGTGATCCAAAAGTGTCGTCAATGAGACCATAGTGCATCGTGTTTAGTATACTCCCAATCACATCCCTTTGTGAGTTCTTCTTCTTCTTCACAGATATCTTCACCCGCTGCCTTTCCTTGCGAAACCGTTGTATCTAGCCATCTGCTCGTTGGAAAAGGTGGAAGAGATTGAAAAATTTCTGGAAGGGGCGAAAATTGATTGGAACAATTCCTTTAAAACTGAGCTCTTTCCTTTGCATTGGTCTCCTTGGCAAGATCATATTTTTCTAACCACTTCTGCATAGGCTCAGAATTCACTATGCAAAATTTCGTTGCCTTCTCTTTGAAAGCTGCATCCATTTTTCTTTGCAACCCTTTACCTTGTGGTTCATCACTGATGAGACAAACATCTTCATCATCACTCCATAAGTGAGGCATTTCTGGATCTGAAAAACGTAGAAACTCAGTTATGAAGACAAGAGACTCTTATACGAGTCATCCATCTACCATGCTACCCTTTGGATGTCCTCTCTGTCAAACAAACCCTTTTAATGTCTTCATAAAGTGCTCTTAGAACATCCATTGACTATGGATAGTTCCTGCTATTACAACTTCATCTACCACATGAACTAGGAAATGAAGGTGAATAGTGAGAATACTTGTAAGAAAGTATTTCTCTACCATACAAACAACCTCAATAGCATTGAATTTCGCACTCTCTATCTTTATTTATCTCTTTAGAAGGGATCCACCATACTAAGGAACTAATTTTATAAATGTTTGTTCGTACATCCTCCGAAAGACAATCTTTTTAGGCTACAGGGAGCATAAACTGTAAAAACTTATGCCAATCATGATACTTGAGGCCTCCAAGTTCATTGTTTCATGTGAAAGCAGTCTTTAGACACCTCATGCATCTAGTAGGTGTCTGAAACTTTGAAATTATTTTCCTCACTTTTTTCTCTTCCATCCTGCAACGCACCCAAGGAGCTCTTGGTAATGATACTGTTCCTTTGGGCTTAGTATTTGCCCACAACTCTTGCATACAACCTCACTCTTCTAAGTCCTCCTTTTGTGCTTTGCTTTCTTTCTTTCCGATCAAAGTCTACTAGAGGGTCTCTCCCACATTCTTAAAAATATGCATCAGGTCTACCAAATGATTCATCAATAATTCACTCCAATAAGGGAGTTCATGAAATATCGACATCCGTTCCATGCCACCGATTGGAGTTTCTGAATCCCACATTTCTTTCCAATCACTAGCTTTTGTTTGGCATTGCGCTTGTCGACCAATTTGTCCTTCACATAAAACATGTTCATCAGGCAAATATTGTGAAGAGATGGATAGGTATGTGCTTGAAGATGAAGAGGTGTTGCAAAATCCTTGATCTACACCAGCCAAATGAACTCGAGGAGTATATGGTGGGCCCTTTTAGCTTGCCAATGGATGTATTAGACACCCTATGTACCTTGGAAGATCACTCTCAAAAAGATAGATCAAAACAGATAAGTAGGAATTAGCTCAGAGGTGAAAACTTGCTATTCTTGGTTCATACACCTGTCCAGTGTTTTACATAATTCTCTAAGCACAGTAGCAATTAGCTTAATTCCTCTTAGGGAAGTCTAGGTAACTTAAAGAGCTAACTTTCAAGAGTAATCGCATCAAAAATAATGAACCACACACTGAGAATGAGTTTTAACAAGTGATGACATCATCCCGATTTTCACGGGCTGCTACAGTTTGAGACCAGTGCATAGAAAAATAAACATAACTCCAAGTGTAGGAATCCAATGATTATGAATATTTGTATGGTTATACTAGACAGTAAGAGTAATCCAACAAGCTTTAAATCACTGAATTTGAATAAGTAACCACTGAGAAATGGCTCTGACAAGGTGAGTGAAAAAATCGGGTACCTGATAGAGAAGTGAAGATGAACAGACATTGTTGACTTCAATTGAACATAACTGAAGATTGCAACATCCAAATGAAATGCAACTTTGTGAGCATATAGTAGACTTATAGGGCTAACTTTACCAAGTAAAATTACTGAAAATGAGGCACCAAGCTCAGAGAAACAATCTCTGCAATCTGACTGAGAAAACTGAGAGTAATGGCAGTGAGTAGTACACTTCACAAGAACATGGACATATGAACTCAAATAATCATGAAAATGAAAGTATATTGCTTGTACAATACAATGAATTACTGATACATATGTGCGCCTTGTAATCACACCTTGATATGGCATAAAGCTCAGCTCTTGGAGGTCTTCACATAGGTCTCTCTAACCACGACTAAAATTGCCATCTATTTATAGTTGAGTTTGGGAGGCTAACTTCCCTCAATCACTCTCCAATCAATCAATGATTGATTTGATTCTCTACCTACCACAAATCACGAATTCGTGGCTCCTCTTTCCCTTTTTGATCAAGTGGACTCAACCACTTAATATTCTTTCACTTTTACATTAAGTAAACTCTTCAAAAGTTACAAGAGGTAGTTCACAAGTGAACTTTACATAGTCTTCTTTTTAAAGCTTCTTCTAAGACTTTGTGAGACTCAAGCCAATACTTAGGCTTGTCATAGACTTGCTCCAACAGCTCCCCCTCAAGCTAAGTATGCTTGAGGTCTTTAATCTTCCAAGATTACCTGCAAACCAATCATAGCCTTGAATTTGCAAAGCTTTGTACCATCCAATGCTTTGGTTAGAATATCTGCACATTGTTGATGAGTGGACACATATGATATTTGAATCTCTTTGCTTAGAACCTTCTCTCGTACATAGTGATAATGAACTTCAATATGTTTAGTCCTTGCATGAAAAATCGGATTAGCAGCCAAATGAATAGAACTCATATTGTCACCAAAAATAGTTGGAGTTCCAAACTCCAATCCAAGATCTTTGAATAATGTCTTCATCCACATAGCTCTTAGAACCTTCTCTCGTACATAGTGATAATGAACTTCAATATGTTTAGTCCTTGCATGAAAAATCGGATTAGCAGCCAAATGAATAGAACTCATATTGTCACCAAAAATAGTTGGAGTTCCAAACTCCAATCCAAGATCTTTGAATAATGTCTTCATCCACATAGCTTCTTGTGTAGCTATGGCAAGACCTCTATATTGAGCTTCAGTAGAAGAGAGAGCAACTGTGGGTTGCTTCTTGGATGACCATGAAATAAGCTTTGAACCTGCAAAGGTAAGATAACCTGAAGTGCTCCTTCTATCTTCCTTGGAGCCAGCCCAATCTGCATCAGAAAATAACTTCAAACCTAAATCAGATACATAAGGATAATAAAGTCCTTCATTTATGGTTCCTTTGAGATACTTGAGAATCCTTTCGGCAGCATCCATATGTGGTTTCCTTGGTGTGTGCATAAATTGACTTAGCACACTCACACTGTAACATATATCTACTCTTGTCAATGTGGCATAGTTGAGACTACCCACTAGACTTTGATATGATTGGATGTCCTCTATGAGTTCACCTTCATGTGAGCTCAATTTGTGATTCACTTCCATTGGAGTACCTGCAATCTTACAATCTTGCATCTTGAATTTTGCCAACATGTCCTTAATGTACTTTCTTTGAGTGAGAAACAAACCATGATCTTTTTAGACAACTTCCAAGCCTAGGAAGTAGGTAAGTGAACCCAAATCACTTATCTTGAACTCTTCTCTCATCTGATCTTTGATCTTCTTCATAGCATCTGCATCATTTCCTGTCAATATGATACCATCTACATATACACATAAGTAGATGACCTCAGAGTTACTCTTTTTGATAAAGAGTGAAGGATCTGCCTTGCTTGGTTGAAAGCCTTTTTCCTGCAAGGATGAAACAAGCCTGAAATTCCAAGCTCTTGGAGCTTTCTTGAGACCATACAATGCTTTGTTAAGTTTACACACATAATCAGGATAAACTTGATTCTCAAAAGCAGGTGGTTGTGCCATATATACCTCTTCTGTTATCCAACCATTCAAGAATGCATTCTTTACATCTAGTTGAAGTATCTTCCAATTCTTGAAAGAGGCAATACTAAGCAAAACCCTAATAGTAGGCATCTTTGCCACAGGAGAGAAAGTCTCCTCATAATCAATTCCCTGAGTTTGTGCAAAGCCTTTTGCTACAAGCCTTGCCTTATACCTGTTAATGGAACCATCAGAATTCTTCTTGAGTTTATAGACCCATCTTGAGCCTATTACATTCATGGATGAAGTCTTGGGCACCAAATCCCAAGTGTTGTTTTCCTCAAGTTCTTCAATCTCTTCCTTCATTGCATGCTTCCATTCTGTTTTTGCTTTGTCCTCTTCAAATGATGATGGCTCCTCTTGGTTTATGTCCTGTGCTATGTAGATAGAATGTTTAGTTACTAATGAGCTGTCAAACCCATACCTTTATGGTTTTTTCTTTTCCCTCATAGATCTTCTTAGGCCATGATGTGATGATTCTGCCTCATGTCCAAGTTCCTGCAATTTTGCTTTACCTTTAGACTTCCATGCTTTGATATTTTCCATCTGAGATTCTTCATCATCCTCTGAGGTGTCTTGTTCTTCAATCTTTGGTTGTTCTCTACCAAGATTTGGAAAATCTTCTTCAAGATTATATGGTAAATTGACCTTCCTGCATGAATCTTCATACCATGAATTGTTTTCATCAAAAACTACATCTCTGCTTACCAAGAATCCTTTGTTGGTAGGGTTGTATAACCTGTAACCCTTTTGATTGTTGTAATATCCAATAAATACACACCTTTCTGCCTTTGGATCCATTTTGCCTCTAACCTGTGAAGGAACATGAGCAAAAGCAATACATCCAAAAATTTTACAATGATCTAAGCTTGGTCTTCTTCCATTCCAAGCCTCATATGGAGTCATCCCATCAAGGGATTTTGAAGGCAACCTGTTAATCAAGTAAGTGGCTGTAGATACAGCCTCAGCCCATAAGTAATTAGGTAAATGCTTTTCATTTAACATAGACCTTGCAGCTTCAACAATTGTCCTATTCCTCCTTTCTGCCACTCCACTTTGCTCAGGAGTGTACCTTGTAGTTACCTCTCTTTTGATTCCTCTTTCTTGAAGAAAAGAATCAAACTCATGGGAGAAGTATTCTCCCCCTCCATCTGACCTTAACCTTTTTAGTGATTTACCTGTTTGATTCTCCACAAGAGCCAAATATCTTTTGAAACATGAAAAAACTTCATCTTTGTGTTTCATAAAGAATAGGATAGTCCATCTGTTGCAATCATCAATAAAGGAGACATAATACCTTGATCCAGATATTGAAGCTTCCTTGCTAGGTCCCCATACATCTGTATGAACCAACTCCAAGATATCTTCATGCATATAACCTTTCTTCATGAATGGTAACCTGTGAGACTTTCCAAATTGACATGCACTTTACTTATAAATCATATGTTGTTTTGACAAGTTAGGGAGTCCAAGTACACTTTGGTCCCTGCAAATTTGCTTTAATGACCTTTCATCAATATGTCCTAATCTTTTGTGCCATACTTCCAATTCTGTGAGTGTCTGACTACCATAATTAAAGAGAGCAATGTTTCTAGTGTTCTGTAATTCAAATGTGAACAATCTACCTATCTTTTCACCTTTTGCAAATTTTTTGAATCCTTGACTTGGATCTTCAACAAATGCTCGTGCTTTTGTGAACCTGACTTGCAACCCTTTCTCTACTATCTGCCCAACACTTATCAAATTCTTTGTAATGGTAGGAACATAGAGTACCTTACTGAGTAGGTTGATGTTTCCATCAGGTGCTTTGACATTGCCTATTTTCTCCACAAGATGTCTTATATCATCTCCTGTTTGTACCTCATGTTTATTCCTTGGATCTTCTAAATCTGATAGGAGTGCCACATTTCCTGCCACATGATTTGAACAACCTGAATCTATGTAGAAAACATGCTCATCAGATTTACCTTGTGGCATAGCCATGTTCATGATCAATAATGAATCCTCTTTGTTTGAGTCTTCTGTATAGTTATTGTAGTCTCTCCTTCCTTTGCATCCTCCTTGATAGTTTGAATGATTGTAGTTGTTGTAGTTGCCATGGTAATTGTTGAACCTTCCTCTTGAGTAGCCATAACTTCCTCTATTGTATCCTCTGCCTCTTTGATTCCTGGAATTCCTAAAGCAATTTTCAGTTGTATGATTAGTTAATCCACAAATAGAACATGAATTGGAGTCTTGGGATCTCCCCCTGCCTTGTCTACCTCCTCTTCCTCTACCTCTGCCATGTCTTCCTCTATCTGCATAGTTAACTTGATATGTACCTGCTTCATCATCCACTTTCTTTGCCTTTCCTTTGTTATCTTTGGACTTGCTTTTATCAGTGTATAAAGCTGAAGATTGATTACCTTTAGAGCTTTCTCCATTTTTGATAAGCTTTGCCTCTTGAGTAAGTAGTTGTACAATGACTTTATTGAAATCAGGTACATGCATGTCCATGTACAAGTCCATAGCTATGGTGAATGCTTCCCACTAGTCATCTGCCTTCAAGCCATTGATGACCTGCCTTACAATTTGCTCTTCATCTATTACCTCTCCAATGCTTCCCAACTGATCTACTATGTCCTTGAGCTTTGTGACAAAATCAGTCACATTTTGTTTGGGAGCCTTCTTGAGAGTTGTGAAATCAAGCCATAGTTGATGCTTCCTAGCTTTAGTACTTGAAGAAAAGAAAGCTTCAAGTGCATCCCACACTTTCTGAGATGTCTTACAACTTCTAATGTGAGGTAACAAAAAATCTGAGATAGAGTTGAGGAGATAAGACCTTGCAAGTGCATCCTTGGAACACCATGTGCTCAATCTTTCTTGCTCTTCTTGTGTTGGTTGACTTTTGTTCCTGAAACTTGGCATAACTTCATCTCCAGCCATATAACCATATAAACTTCTACCTTGGAGATAAGCTTCCATTCTTAATGACCAAGCTGAGTAGTTACCTCTGTCCAATTTGTCAATTGATGAAGGAAATCCATCTGCCATGTTGTCCAACCTTGCTCTGATACCACTGTGAAGAGATGGATAGGTATGTGCTTGAAGATGAAGAGGTGTTGCAAAATCCTTGATCTACACCAGCCAAATGAACTCCAGGAGTATATGGTGGGCCCTTTTAGCTTGCCAATGGATGTATTAGACACCCTATGTACCTTGGAAGATCACTCTCAAAAAGATAGATCAAAGCACATAAGTAGGAATTAGCTCAGAGGTGAAAACTTGCTATTCTTGGTTCATACACCTGTCCAGTGTTTTACATAATTCTCTGAGAAAAGTAGAAATTAGCTTAATTCCTCTTGGGGAAGTCTAGTTAACTTAAAGAGCTAACTTTCAAGAGTAATGCCATAAAAAATAATGAGCCACACACTGAGAATGAGTTTTAACAAGTGATGACATCATCCCGATTTTCACAGGTTGCTACAGTTTGAGACCAGTGAGTAGAAAAATAAACATAACTCCAAATGTAGGAATCCAATGATTATGAAACTTTGTATGGTTGTACTAGACAAAAAGCAAAATCCAACAAGCGTTAAATCACTGAATTTGGATAACTAACCACTGAGAAATGACTCTAACAAGGTGAGTGCAAAAATCAGTTACCTGAGAGAGAAGTGAAGATGAGCAGACACTGTTGACTTCAATTGAGCATAACTGAAGATTGCAACATCCAAATTAAATGAACCTTTGTGAGCATATAGTAGACTTATAGAGCTAAATTTAACAAGTAAAATCACTGAAAATGAGGCACCAAGCTCAGAGAAACAATCTCTGCAATCTGACTGAGAAAACTGAGAGTAATGGCAGTGAGTAGTACACGAGTCACAAGAACATGGACATATGAACTCAAATAATCATGAAAATGAAAGTATATTGCTTGTACAATACAATGACTTACTGATACATATGTGTGCCTTGTAATCACACCTTGATATGGCATAAAGCTCAGCTCTTGGAGGTCTTCACATAGGTCTCTCTAACCACGACTAAAACTGCCATCTATTTATAGTTGAGTTTGGGAGGCTAACTTCCCTCAATCACTCTCCAATCAATCAATTATTGATTTGATTCTCTACCTACCACAAATCACGAATTCGTGGCTCCTCTTTCCTTTTTGATCAAGTGGACTCAACCACTTAATATTCTTTCACTTTTACATTAAGTAAACTCTTCAAAAGTTATAAGAGGTAGTTCACAAGTGAACTTTACATAGTCTTCTTTTTAAAGCTTCTTCTAAGACTTTGTGAGACTCAAGCCAATACTTAGGCTTGTCATAGACTTGCTCCAACAAATATCTATGGTGTCCTTCATAGATAGTTTTACGCAATGCTTTCAAATAACATGCTTTGAGCCATGGTCTACATAAGGGACAAGCATGGTAACTCAAAATCGACAAACGTGAACATTCACTGTAACCAAGCCAATCATGCATCATCCACATAAGTATGTCTTGCACTCGCATGTCTCGTCTTCTTATAGGTTGAGATATGTCACGCACAATATTCCCATCCCATAAAATACACAATTCTTCCACAAGTGGTGCAAGGTATACATCCATGTTTTTTACCTTATACTTAACTCGCACAATAAGAGCTAATAATAAATGACCTTTCTTTGTGGCCAGCCATGGTGGGATGTTATAATTGACCAAACATACAGGCCATGTGCTCCATGAAGAGTTGTGTAAACCAAATGCATTTACTCCATTCATAGCTAGGCCTAGACATATGGACCGAGGCTCACTAGCAAACTCTCACCACTTACTATCTATGTGCTTCCAACCATCAGAGTCAGCAGACACTCGCATTACACCATCTGTTGACTTGCTCTTTGAATGCCATGACATTAACTCGGCTATAGATTTGCATTTGAACATGTTCTTAATTCATGGAATGATAGGAAATTGGTGAACAACCTTTGCGGGGATTGCTTCACCTACAAGGTCTTCTCTAAATCTATTTGCTTCACACTTTGGACATACATGGAGATGCTCATACTCATTCCAAAAGAGGATGCAATCATTCAAACAAGCATGAATCTTAGTGTAGTCCATTTGCATCTCTACGCGTTGGAGGCATGTCATTGCCCTCTGGCAGAAATTGATCTTTAAGAAGCATGCGATAAGCAATGAGAATGATATTAGTAAATAAACTTATTTTGATACAACAATGAAAGTTTATTTCATATCCATATACGTAATAAATTCAGAGACACTACTATCTGACCATCCATAAATGGATTGTAGTTTGAGCATCACGAGTGATGCACGTAGTACAAATATCTTTGCTCCATTTTTATAGTGGTAAACGAGCTAGTATTCACATGTTTTAGTATTCTTCATCAGCTTTTGATCATGGAAATTCTATTGTGCCCATGAAACTCTCGACATCTTCTCCGCCATCATGATCTTCGTCCATCTCATAAAATGCTTCGAGCATTTCTTCCATAAGTTCATTTTGAGTAATGCTATTAGTACTTGCTTGTACTTCTAACTCCTTTTTTGTTCTCTTTTGTCCACGAGAGGTTACCGTTGCAATGTCATTTCGATCCATCTGCTCACCTGGGGGACCATGCAAATGGTAGTGTAGGTTTTCTAGACGACTTTTATCAAAGGATCCATACTCTCTTACATGTGCACTACAAATCCGTTGTTTTCGATAAATTTGATACTTGCACTAAGTGCAAGGACATGGCATTCTCTCCTCCGGATCCAAACTAGCCATTTGATACAATATGGACATTTTAGAACGTTTCATTTTTTTATTAAACCTAAAAATCATAATCCTAAAGACTTAAACCTGAAATACTAAAACCTAAAGACCTAAAAAAACCTAAAACCCTAATCCTAAAGACCTGATCCTAAAATCGTATTTTTATATATATTAAAAATCCTAAAGTCGTAAACATGAAGATGTGTGTATGCATGTGTATATATATGTGTATGTGTATATGTGTATATATATATAATATATATATATATATATATATATATATATATATATATATATATATATATATATATATATATATATATATATATATATATATATGTGTGTGTGTGTGTGTGTGTATGTATGTATGTGTGTGTGTGTATGTGTATATATATGGCTCTAATAAAAAACCTTAAAATTAATCCTATTTTTATATATTTAATTATAATTATTTAATTAATTTATTTAAAACACTAGCTCTTTTCATATTTATTTATCTATACAATTATCCTATTATATATATATATATATATTCATATATTCATTTTTTTAATTTTTTCTTTTTTTTCCTTATATAAATCTAATTGAAATATATGTATGTAAAATCCCTAAAACCTTAATCTTAAATATGTAGACCTAAAATATGTATATTTGTGTATGCATGTGTATATACATGTATATATGTGTATGCGTATGTGTGTATATATATTATGCATGTGTAAAACCCCTAAAACCCTAATCATAAAGATCTAGACCTAAAATATGTATATGTGTGTATGCATGTGTATATATGTATATATATATATATAATATATATATATATATATATATATATATATATATATATATATATATATATATATATATATATATATATATATATATATATATATATATATATATATATATATATATATATATATATATATATATATATATATATATATATGTGTGTGTGTGTGTGTGTGTGTGTGTGTGTGTGTGTGTGTATGCATGTGTTTGTGTATATATATTTGAACTTATAAAAAACCTCAAATTTAATCCTATTTTTATATATTTAATTATATATATTTAATTTATTTATTTAAAACAATAGCTATTTTCATAGTTAATTATCTATACAATTATCCTATTTTATATATATATTTATTTATATATTCAGATTTTTCTTATTTTTTTTCTTTATTTTCTCTTTATATAAATTTAATTGAGTTATATGTATGTAAAAACCCTAAAACCCTAATCCTAAAGATCTAGACCTAAAATATGTATATTTGTGTATGCATGTGTATATATATGTGTATGTGTATGTGTATATATGTATATGTGTATGTGTATGTGCGAACCCATGTTCTCCTTATGTGACCCGACCAACCAAGCAGATGATGCAAGTGAGAAGGAAGCCGAAAGATACCCAAGAGTTGTATTGCTCTCTATCATATCTGAACTATAATATTAATGGTTTGTGCTCTATGCTCTATTCTGCTATGACTGCTTAAAGCCTGTTGATCTAAAGGCTGAATCTTATGCCTACTCTGAAAGTTCAATCATGTAATCAGAAATTTTACTGCTGCGAAAGTAATAGAAGGTTTAGTCTACAAGTATGAGTAGTTAGCACATATATATCATGTTTCGATATCGTTATATTTTCATGCCAAGAGCAAACAGTTGTAATGATTCATCAAATCTGAAATCGCCTTACGTTCTGAATTAAATACTAGAACACACGCAATATATGTTTTGGATAAAGTGCTTGTGATGCGAGATATTAACTTTATAATTAAAAATATTGATATCATGAAATAAGAAGGAATCTGAAATTCAATGTATTCTTCTTAGTTGACTTGACGCATCTGTTTTTTTTTCGGCTAAATATAATCGATATATAGACTCATTTGCTTGAAGTTGATTATTGAAGTTCTACGATTATTCATAATTCCCAAGTGAAAATTCACTATGCTAAACAAATAAAAAACAAACTGTGGTTGAGATGGTTTGATATGTAACTTTCTGATATGATATGATATGAATTTATATGACCTGAATAAGTCTATCACGAATCGACTACTTCACCATACACTTCCTTATTGTTCACTTCACCTGAGCTTGCTCTAAGCACCCCGCATGCGCCGTTAGCGAGACGGTTGACTTGATCCACCAGCCGTCACGAATCGCTCCCACATTTGAACCTGACGTGAAACAACGGCGACGATCTCAGGTGATGTATGTTTAATTTTTGTTTAGAAATAAGCATGTTCCTTCATGTCAAAACCAAAAAACATAAAACAATATGATATGACGAGAGTTTATTATCTTTCTCCCTTATCAAATAAGATATGATATGATGGGAGTTTATTATCTTTCTCCCTTATCAAAAAAGTTATGATATGATGGGAGTTTATTATCTTTCTCCCTTATCAAAAAAGATATGATATGAATGGGGGTTATAACCTACTTCCTCATCAAAAAGGTATTTATATGGGAATTATTTTTACTTACTTCCTTAATAAAAGGTAAAATTATGAATTTTATTAATGATGCAAATATTGTTTTTTTAATCAATGTTTTGAGTGGTTTAATGCAAGTCAAGCAAGAATAGATGATTGGATATTTCAAAGGAATATTATGAAAGCTACAAATTTGATTTAATATTACTTTGGTTGTTACAGATGGATTATCGAGAAGTCTTATCTTGGATTGATATATTTGGTTTAAGTGTGTTAATAATTATGTTTCTCACAAGTTTTTCAAGATGAATTATTTTTTCAAGTTTGGGATGAAGAATGGGAGTTTATTGGTAAACCAAGTGTTTTTTTTCAAAAATAGACTATGAATAACCTTTTACTTCCATTTTTGCACCATTTTGTTTAACTTTGCATTTAAAGTACACATCAGATTATGTATAAACACATGTTGAGCTTCTCCCTTAGGTGCACGTCCATTTGCACCAATCTCGATTGTAAAATGCATTATGAAATCTGCAAGCAAAGTCTAAATCTGGGAGATAAAACCTCTTCATCAAAAGCTCTTATCCCTTATGCACCATAATTTTTGTAAATGCACTTAAGTATGCATGTGTTAGGGTCACATTACATGACCATGCATTGAGGCACAAACTGAGTGTACCCTTGCACATAAGAGTGACTGTGAGGATTTATGTATTTTCACATTGCTATGTATGTGAATGAGTGCACAATCCTCACCATCCGAAGCCTTTTACCTTGCTTATTGCACCATATTTGTTCTCTATGCATTTTAAAAGTATGCATTTATAGGGCTAATTACACAGCCGTGCATAAGGCCCTTTGTTTTTAAACCCATGCACATATTATGAAGATGATCTTTATTTTGCAAGTAGTAAAAAGGTCTTGGTTGGTGCATCTGAAGGAAGCACAGGTTTGGTGGGGGTGGATGTCGGAGAGATTCTCTCTCCTTAAGTTGATGCGGGAAGACGGAACAAGTGGTCCAAGAGAGCAAATAGCTACATTATACCCAAACAAGATGCCGTTCATCGGTTTATCAACAGTGTTCAAATACTTGCCAAATATGATCGAATTGTGAGAGCTTTAGGAGATAATGTAGTTGTGTGAACCCATATTTATTCATGTAAATGTTTATACCATTGTAGGTAAAGATCAAGGTGATAAAAATCTATATACGAAAATCCTCCATATAATACATTTTTTATAGATGCAAAATACATCTTCACTTTGAAAGCCACGGACACCAAATGAAGAGAGCGACTCGAAAACTGGAAGTCGTCTGGCAGAATTGCATGGAAAAAGGAGTTGCGCACATGATTATGGGGGCATTCTTGTGTTGGAAGTCAAGTTTTGTGCTCGAAAGCTGCTTGTACACATCATCTATACAGGTAGACGCAAGCTTAAATTGAGGAATCCATGGAGCGAATGGGGGAGGCCATTTACACATTAAGAAATCTGGCAATGAGGCTTTGAGAAGAGGCACGCAGAAAGAGGGGAATTGGCGCACCTTCTGAGGGGAATCTCTCGAAGTGCACTGGTAATCAATGGGAGAATGATGAAGTTTAGGGTTGTTTGCCACCGGAGGCTTCTCAGCCAACTTAGGGGATGCATTTGAATAGAGTCGATTTAATACGCGCAGAATCCTAAACTTCGTTCTTACGAGTCGATAGAGAGAGGTGGAGAACAGCACTCCGATTGTACGCAGAAGGGAAAGATGTAGCTGCAGAGGAAGAGGAGGTAGCGCTGACAATTTTCTGATGAAAAATGGTCTCTCTTCTTTTTCGTGAAGCTTCTCAAAAACATACCAGGAAGAGTGCATATGTACAAAGAGGTCAATTTGCATTTTTGTTTTCTAGAATGATATGCACGCTAGTTCTCTGAAGTTTCTGACAATTGCTTATATGAAAAAATGATGACTTTGATTAACAAAAAGTTAATGCTCTGTTCTGATGCTATTTGGTATTCGGATGACAGCGACTATAGTTTGATCTTAGCGCTCGACTTCAGTTTGATGAGTCATTTAATAAATGTTCGTTGATGGATGCTTCTTGAATGCTCTACTTAGGATACTTGTTCGTCTAAATTATATTTGTCAATGTTTTTTCATTAGGATCCATGACTACCAAAGTCGAAAAAACCTAGCATGTGTGGCCCTGATTGATTTAATAAAGAGTTTGTAGAATAATATATTACAATAAATCAAGTCTGAAAAATTTGGTGAGCGACGATTGTATTAATCGAACATGGGTATAAAGCAATTGTATGATGGAAGGAATAGCCGACAGATAATCTGAAAGAATAGGAAGCACTACTGTATTTCACGATTATAGCCAAGAACTATATGAATGAATTCTGGAGGCAGACGATTATAGCCACAGACTACTGTAGCAAAAATTTTGATTATTATTTTATGATTGAGGAAAATGATTTCGAAGCTTTGATGGGTGTGTATGATAGTCTGACGCCACTATAGCTTGTAAATCTTTAGATCTTGACATATGCTTCATCACTCTAAAGTTGGGTTCTATTAATGCTCTGATGAATTGAACCCATGTTCTCCTTATCTGACCCGACCAACCAGGCAGATGATGCAAGTGAGAAGGAAGCCAAAAGATACCCAAGAGTTGTATTGCTCGCTACCATATCTGAACTATAATATTAATGGTTTGTGCTATACGCTCTATTCTGCTATGAATGCTTAAAGCCTGTTGATCTAAAGGCTCAATCTTACGCCTACTCTGAAAGTTCAATGATGTATTGGAAATAAATACATTCATCGAAAGAAGCATTGATGCATTGTGATTTTGTTGTGGATTGTTTCTGCATCAACATTTGAACATCTTATGCATCAACGTTTGAATATCATTTACTACTACGAAAGTAATAGAAGGTTTAGTCTACAAGGATGAGTAGTTAGCACATATATATCATGTTTCGATATCGTCAAATTTTCATGCCAAGAGCAAACAGTTGTAATGAGTCATCAAATCTGAAATCGCCTTACGTTCTGAATTAAATACTAGAAACACACGCAATATATGTTTTGGATAAAGTGCTTTCATGCGAGACATTAACTTTATATTTAAAAATATTGATATCATGAAATAATAAGGAATTTGAAATTTCAATGTATTCTTCTTAGCTGACTTGACGCATCTGTTTTTTTTCGGCTAAATATAATCGGTATATAGACTCATTTGCTTGAAGTTGATTATTGAAGTTCTACAATTATTCACAATTCCCAAGTGAAAATTCACTATGCTAAACAAATAAAAACAAAACTATGGTTGAGATGGTTTGATATGTAACTTTCTGATATGATATGATATGAATTTATATGACCTGAATAAGTCTACCGCGGATCGACTACTTCACCATACACTTCCTTATTGTTCACTTCACCTGAGCTTGCTCCAAGCACCCCGCGTGCGCCGTTAGCGAGACGGTTGACTTGATGCACCAGCCGTCATGAATCGCTCCCACACCGTAGTCTTTGACATTCAACAATTCTCCTGCATGATGCTTTTGGATAACATTTGGAATGTTTGTCTGTGAGGAATAACCATTTAAGTGTTTTATGTTTCTCACATGGAACTTGAGCACAACCAACCCACCATAACTCCATTTTTTATTTTACTTTGAGAGATGGAGTATCCAATTTCCCAAGGCTATAGTCCAAAGCTTTGTTCATCAGTGCAATACTTATTCTCTCCATCTTTTGATGTTTTTTAAGCTCAGCTTCATCAAGTTTGATTACAAATTTCAATATACCAGAACATTTGTTGGAGATTCATCACTAATTAGACATAAAGACTTGAAGATAAAGAAAGACAAAGAAAAGCAGAAACAAAGCATTCAGAGAAAAAGCCAAAGCCTTAGTGAAAGGACAAATTCACACTTGTAACATACAACGTAGAAACTTCCAGAATTAGAGTTTGTTAGGAACCCGGATAAAAAATGTATATAAGAGAGATCAGTAGAGATCATAAGTGCGCAGAGAGCAATAGAGAATAGTGTTATAGAAGACGCCAGAGATTGCGTATGTAGAGATGAATAATAGAACCTGAAATGTTGGGTATTCATCTGAGAGAGATGGTAAGGAATAACTTCTCAGAGTAGGAGAGTTTTTCCATAGCTATGAGCAAAGTGAGGCCAAGCTATTTTGTACACATCTTCTCTAATAGAAAACACATGTTCATGTGGAAGCTTGTGCGTATTCTTCATATGTGAAGAAATCTGTGAGATTTCATGTTACAGTGAAAGTTAGTTAACAGTTACAGTTTTCTCAGTAAACATTTTCCGATACAACAACGAATTAGATCTCAAAGTACAGTGTAAAGTTTTTCATGAGAGATAGCTAATTTTGAAGCCTAGTAGTCTAAACCATCAGTTGATCAAAGATTTCGGGTGAAACGGATATGTACACACAGTACAAAGTCTAACCGAAAAAAGGCATACAGAACTGATGAAGTTTTTTCTTAAACTTGAGAAAGAGTTCATTAAGTGAAGGAAGTTCACGTATCACTTCTTTACTTCATGTACACACACTTGAACTAATTACAAACAGAATTGAAGTTGGTTCCGGTAAGATTCCGGTAACATTACGGTGACATTCCGGTGACAGTCTAGTGAAGTTTCGGTGGAATTTCGGTGAGTTCAAAACACAGTTTTTTGATATATTTGAATTACAAAAAGTTGCTAAGCTACTGATGATTATAGAGGTGATCTAAATCACTCTAGCTTAGTTCTTTTGTGGCATGGTGAATTCCGCAATTGAGCTTTAACTAGTTAAGCTCACTCATTGCGTCAACAAGTAGGAGTTCAACAGTTGATAGAAATCTTGTTAGAACTCAACAAGTGGTATCAGAGCAGGTAAATCAATGAGTGATATCAAAGCAGTAAGATCAATAAGTGGTACCAGAAAAAAAAAGGTCTGAAGAGCAGAAAAAAGTTTCTCAGAAGAAGAAACGGAAAGAGAATTTGAAGAATTCTCATAAAGGAAGGTGAAAGCTGAGAATTCAACAACAAACGGCGTCAAGAAACGTTCCGAAGTAATTCTCAAGGGTAAAGGTTTGTAAAAGGTAAAATCCTTTAACGTTACACTCATCGAAAGTAACATAAACAAGAAGATCATGGCAGATCATATCTCAATTGATAAATTGGACAGAGATAACTATCCCGCATGGATAATGCAAATGGAAGCTTTACTTATGAGTAAAGAATTAATGAAATATGTGACAGGAGAAGAAAAGAAGCCGAATTTTGAAGACAATAGTCAACCGAAGAAAGAAGAACTAGAAGTCTTGAAGCTGTGGCAGAAGAAAGATGCAACGACAAGAGCTTATATCTATAATACAGTTACAGATCATTTACTACCGCACATTAGAGGTTTGGAGAAAGCAGAAGACATATGGAGAGCATTGGAAGATCACTTCCAAAATACGACAAAAGCTAGAAAGGCTAGCTTATGGTCAGAATTCACAACATTTAAGAAAAGGCAAAGTCAAAGCATTAGTGATTATGTCACTAAGATGAAGGACTTGGCAGATAGTCTTGGATCGATTGGTGAAGACATAGAAGACCAGAGGTTGATAGCACAAGTGCCTACAGGTTTGAGAGGAGATGAAAGGTGGAAACCTTTCGTACTCTCAACGAAACTTTCTTTAAATCATTTTGTACCAGATTTAAATCAGTTGCTTGGACTAATGCTAACGTTTGAGCAAGATTTGAAGACAGACGGAGATAAAGGACATAGTTTGGCTATGTACGCAAAGAATAAGAAGAAAGGTGATAAAGGCAAAGAAAAAGATGAAGAAGAAGTGACTGCTCAAGCAAATTTTGCAAAAGTAAGAGGTAACATCAGAAAAGAGGTAAAGTAAGAGGTAATCAAGAAAGCTTGCTGGATCTGTGGATTAAGCAATCTCTTGGTTTATGATTGCTGGCATAATTCCCAAGGATCAAGTCAGAATCAGAATAATAATAGCAGAGGCAAAAGCGGAAGATATCAAAGGGGAAGACAAAGCGTATGTAGAGGTGGAGCAAGAAGTTGGGGATAGAATCAGTCTCACAACACTACCTACTACAACTATGCGAATGATACGCAGAGTGACAGTTATACGACACTGATGATGAACTCGATAAGTACATCAGAAAATCAACATCTCAAGGTATTCTATATTGACTCTGGTTGTTCAAATCATTTGTCAGGAAATATAGAATTGTTGTCAGAACTGGAAGGAGTTATGTTAAATCATACATTACAGACAGGTGATAACACAAAACATAATGTAAGGTCAATTGGAAAGGTAAAGTGCAAGAATGGAGCTGACCTACTAACAAATGTTTTGTATGTTCCGACAATCCCGAAGAATCTGATCAGCGTGGATCAGATAGTAGAAAAAGGTTTTCAAGTCAGGTTTACAAATGAAGGAGTGTTTGTTGAAGATCCAGAGAATGGATACAAACAAATTGATCATGGTAAAAAGGAAGCTAGACTTTTTACTCTTAAAGTACAAGGGAATGTTGGTCAAGCCTTGATCACACATGGTGATGAGGTATTCACAGAATTGGACCTCTGGCATAAGAGGTTAGGACACTTTAATGAAAAGGGAATCAAAGCTATGATAGAGAAACAATCCGTGAGAGGATTACCAAATATGAAGAACCAACATATGATTCACAAGTGCGAAGCTTGTCAGATGGGAAAAGCCCACAGGCTACCATTTCAGAAAAATGGTTACAAACATGATGATGTGCTAGAGCTCATACATACAGATGTATGGGGACCAACAAAAGAAGGATCTATTAGTGGATCAAGGTACTATGTTCTTTTTATTGATGATGCAACGAGATGGATAACTCTTTATGTTTTGAAAGAGAAATCAGAAGTATTTGAAGCTTTCAGACATTTTCATGCATATGCTGAAAGACTTACAGGACAGAAACTCAAAAGACTAAGGTGTGATGGTGGAGGAGAATATTTTTCTCGAGAGTTCAATGATTATCTGTGGAATGCAAGTATCAAAAGAGAAATAACTTGCAGGTATACACCGCAACAAAATGGAGTAGCAGAAAGAAGAAACCGAACTCTAGTTGAGTTTGCAAGAGCAATGCTAAAGGAGAATTGTCCTAATTATCTTTGGGCTAAGGCTGTAATACAGCTACATACCTGGTAAACAGATTACTATGTACAACTTTAAATGGAATGACTCCTTATGAAGCTTGGTGGGGTAAGAAACCAACACTTGATCATTGCAAAGTGTTTGGATCAGTTGTGTATGATTATGTGCCATCACAACTAAGACATAAGCTTGAACCAAAAGCGAAAAATGTGTGTTCATTGGATATGATGAAAAGCAGATGGGTTACAGGTTTTGGAGTCCTCTAACCAAACAGTTTAGTGTTTCCAGAGATGTGACATTTGATGAAGGAAAGAGCTGGTATACAGATAAAGAGCATAGTGTTGAAACACTTGAAGAAGAGATAAGAAGAAATGAAAAAGGTAAATCACATATGCAGGTGAATGGAGATGAAGATCATGTGCATGCAAGTACGTCCAGGATCGAATCAGGTATGAGAAACGAAGAGTAAGATGTGTATTCAAATACACATGAAGAATATGAGCCAAGAAGGTCAAACAGAGTAAGGAAACAACCAACAAGGTATTCTTATGACACTTCTTATTTGACTTAGAAAAACTATGCATACTTAGTTAAAGAAGATGAAGAACCTCTGAATTAGAGTGAAGCAAAAGGTAAGAAAATTGGGAAGAAGCGATGAAAGAGGATTTCAATGTGCTGGAGGAGAACAAGACTTGGGAACTTGTTCCAAAACCAAATGGTAAGAAAGTGATTGGAAACAAATGGGTTTACAAAGTTAAGAAACTTGCAGATGGAAGGATAGTCAGATACAAAGCTAGACTGGTGGTCAAAGGCTATGCTCAGACACCGTGGCAAAGATGTCAACCATAAGGACATTGATTGCTATAGCAGCATCAAAAGGATGGAAGCTAAGTCAGCTGGATATAAAGAATGCGTTTTTGAATGGATATATATCAGATGAAGTCTACATGGAACAACCTAAAGGGTTTGTAAGTCCCAGATACCCAGAACATGTTTGCATATTAAGAAGAGCTCTCTATGGATTGAAGCAAGCTCCGAGAGCTTGGACTTACAGACTTGTGAAGTATCTCAATGATCTTGGATACCAAAGTTCGAAGTCAGATGCAAGTCTACTCATCAAGAGAACAGATGAAGGTATGATCTACATTTGTATTTATGTAGATGACATTATAATCACAGGAACCTCAGATGAAGGAATCAAGGAGGTAAAAAGACTGCTTGAAAAAGAGTTCAAGATCAGTGATCTAGGAAGTTATCATACTTTGTAGGAATGGAAGTTACATATACAGATCATGGTATATATGTTTCGCAAGAAAGGTATCTCCTAAACTTACTGAAGAAGTTTAACATGGAGAATTGCAGAGAAGCTTCAACACCGCTTGAAGTAAATCATAGACTCAGCAAATATGATGGAGCAGAGTTAAAGATATGATGAAGTATCAGTCATTAGTAGG
>MU263026.1:22500-40000 GCA_020310875.1 Ceratopteris richardii | reverse complement strand
ATTCATGTGAGTGAATACGTAAGTGGGCAATGCAAAGCCACAAAAGTAGAGGGAGGGATCCGTTTTGTTTTTTCTGGATAGAAGAGACTTTTTTTGGTGCGCGTTACAGGGGGAGAAAAGGAGGAGATTCTCACACAGATCCTGTTGTCAGAGAGCTGGAGGAGCGGGCTCTGGAGCGAGGGAGACTTGAGCACGAGCTTTAAGAGAGGCTATGGATTCAGAAGGAGAAAGAAGCACAAGAAGCTGCCGATCGCAAGAGGCAAGAAGCAGAAGCAGCGGCTGAGGAGGAGATGGCGCCTCACCTCCTACACAAAGGGATTCTGTTCGATCTCCCAGAGGTTAGGAAATTAGCCGGGAAGGTCTTGCAAGTAGATACATCCTTTTCCGCATTATTTTTTTCTTCTGCTCCATCTCTTTGTCATTGCGTTTGCGCTTTCATCATGCTGCTCTGAGGGCCCTGGAAACTTCAATCGGTATCAGAGCTCGGTGTAGGAAGTAGTATATCAGAGCTGACTTAGCCAGCCGCAGGTACAAGTGCTGATATTGACAGCTCTTAGAAATCGCAAAGCACACAGTCATGTGCACACAGTCATGGGGGCTCACCGCTTACTTTTGCACAACCTCGAGCATGCGCACAGCACAATGATTCGCTTCGTCTTCTTTCGGATTTTTGTCTCGATTTCCAATCTGCTCATCATTCGGATTTTTGCCTCCATTTCCAATCTGCGCATACGATGCTAATGATGATGCTCGGATGTCTTTGAGAACCGTTCGTAGGTCGAAGAAGAATTCAATCAAATGTTCCGGTGAGTTTTAGTGTAGATGCTTCTCAAAGAGTTCGGCAGTATGCAGAGAAGGTTCAGAGAGACAATTTGCAAACGTATAAAATGATGCATAGTTACGAAACAAGACAGAGAAAGCTGCAACTATTGAGTTCATGCTAGAACGCTTCCCGAAACGGAAAGGAAATAGATTGATGTTCTTTTGAAAAACTATCTCTGTGCGTCATTCCTTTTACTTTGAGAACATGGGATAGAAGATGGCAAGTTTGAGGCACTGCTTCCAGAAATAATAGGAAGTGTTCCCATCAACGAGCAGTTCAAGTTCTACCCACTGCTTCAGGAAAAATGTTTCTACCTACTGCTTGAGGACCAATGTTCCAGAACTAGCAGTTCTATGTTCTTCCTGCCATTGATGATTGCCGTGGCTCAGGAGAATGAGTCTCTTTGAGAGGCTGCTTTGGGTGGTTACCATGCACTCACCGAACGCTCTGCAAGAACGTCGTTTCCTTTGCTTCTACCAGCTCTGGAAGGTGTTTTTAACTTCTACCAGCTCTGGAAAGTGTTCTATGGGACTGTTGGGATGATTATTCTTTAAAGATTGTAGGCTCTTTCGACAAAGTTGTTCTGAGGGGGTGGAAGAGGTAATGAAGCTGCAAACATTGAAGCACAGGAGAAATGAAGTCCCGTGGTGATCTACAGAAATGGAGTAGAGTAAAATGACTATTTATCAATGTCTCAGAGAACCTTGTTGTTGTTGTTTGATGGAAGCTGCAAGATGGTACAAGGGATCACCCGTCATGATGCAAGGGGCTGAAGCAGGGAATGACATAACAACTTGCAGGGTGTTGGCTGCCATCCTAGAGCTATAGCACCTCCATGTCGAGACGTCTCTCTGATCATATAGAGTGAATTTGGAGAATAACTTAAAATCTTGTGTAGATGTATGAGGAGTTCCTGAAGCTGGTATGTACATGCTTAAGCTTTTCTGCGCTTCAATGGTTTCTCCAACAAGATGGATTTCATGTGCGGCTCCTCACGTATGAAACAACGTTTCATGATTCATATGGAAACCAAAATCCGACGCTCCCATGGACGTGCAACAGGTGGCGAAGTGCTTTAATGAAGATGCCATTGAACAGCCCAATTCAGATCTTAGTAAATCAGAGCAGTATCCATACCTAGCTGAACAGGCGCTCGAGGATGTATACAGCACAGATCGATCGTGAATCTAGCAAAGAGAAGAGTTTCCATCGCTGCATCTTATGATTTGCATTAGAAGAGTGGCCAGCCTGCCTAATTGTCAAATTCGGTAACCCCAAAACTGACAACGTGGAGGTTAAGGATGGTGTTACGCTTGCTTACAAGGGGGTTCCCAAAGGAGTTTTTTCAGTCAGAATGGATGCACTGACTACAGAACCTATGAAGACAGATCCTGTAGCAAATCGAACAAGAGGTCAGGTGCGTAATCATCCTGGGATAATTTCCTGATTTGCTCACGTGACTAATGTAAATAACTTTGATAAAAGGTAACCTTAAAACAGTTGTCAAATTAATTTTGTTGCCATGAGGTTTTGCTAATGCTACATAGTAGTAGCCGAAGAGTTCGTTGAGCAAAGCATCCAGACCGATAACCAGAAACAGGCCACCCGTTCTAGTTATTGTTACCTCTGATTTCATGTTTGGTATTTACTCCGAGTGTTTGAGGTTTGCAAGCAATTTTTCTTGTTTGTTTTCAGATACAACTAGATACATGTACAGTTTTACGTGCAATATAAGCAGAATTGGAAGTGAAAAAATTGGGCTGTTATGGTTGTCTGAAGCAATATCAGTGTTTGGAAGTAAGTTGCTGTCTACGCGGTGATGTACACTCCCCTAAATGCATCCTCTTCTAGCTATAGTTGTGTACGTACATGTTGTACTTAGAGGTGACGCAAGAAGAAAGAGCGAGCGAGAAGGTTAGGAAAATATATATATTGGAAGTATGTGCGAGTGTGTGTGTAAAAGGTATATGCATGAGTGTGAGAATGATTGTGTGGGAGTATATGGGTGTGAGTGCGAGGATACGAAGGTGTGAGTGATTGAATGTGATTTAGCGAGAAGGAGGGTGTTAGTACTTGAGGGTCAATGAGTGTGAATGTACGCGAAAAGGCTACGTGGGTGAGAGCGTGAAGCTCCCAATTTGAAGTATAAACTAGGGTTTTCAAGCAATACGGGTTGACAAATTCCGAGGCAATTGAGCAAAACATGTGCGTACAAGCACTTTTTCCTTGGACTCGGAACCCTAACATTTTGGTGCGTCTGCCGGGAACATATGAGCTAGTGCATAGACATAGGAAGAATCCATTGCGAGATAATTGTGGGCTCTAGGTAATCCAAGAAGACCGATTCCGAGGAATTTAAATCAAATAAAGTTTCGTAAAACCACTTTTTCCCTTGGGCTCAAGAGCGCTTCATTTGGTGCGTCTGCTGGGAACATATGCGCTAGTGCATAGCCATAAGAAAAATCCATTTCGAGATAATTGTGGGCTCTAGGTAATCCAAGTAGACCGATTCCGAGGGGTTGAGCAAAATAAAGGCTTTCACAATCATCTTTTCCGTGGGCTTTAGAGCCCGTTCATTTGGTGCGTTTGCCGGGAATTGGCTTAGCACATCTCATCGAGAGTGCTACGAGTTCGCTTGGTGCCCCAATCGTGTGGCACAGCCAAGTAGATCCCAAATCTGCTTTGACCTTCATTAAAGAAATGGCCCAACAAAAGCCAGCATGTGGTTTGGAGAATGCCAATATGAGGCAACCGAATTTTGGACAAAATAGGAGATGGATAGATTCTCGTCCGACCATGAGACATCATGTGAACCAAGGGTGGCGATTTGGCCCGATATCAAATTATGTGAGATGCTGGTGTTGCGAGCAGATTGGGCATATAGCCAAATATTGCCCTCGTGTATGCACCCCGTTGGATTTTGTCCCCACATGTGCGGACTGTGGGAAAAAGAGACTATGCAAGCACGTGTGTGGCTCAAAAGAGATGACTGACACAAAGGTTGCAACGAATCAAGTTGATAAGTGCTTATCCTCTTTGTATGTGGAAGTTGACAAGGGTGGAGTTACTTCGTCGACGGAAACTGCGAGAGCAAGTGGAAGCAAGGACACTGGATCTCATGATCGAGACTTGGTAGAACTTGTGAAGAGCTTAGAATGTCAAGTCAATTGGTTGCAGGTGGAGCGAGATAACGAGAGGATCAAAATAGCGAAATTAGAGGAAAATCAAGAGAAAATGGCCGAGGTCCTAGAAACTTGGGAAAAGCAAGTACGAATGTTGAAAAATGGAAACAAGGAGTGGAAAAGAGTAAACAAAAGCTGCAGGCAAGATCTTGTGAAGCCCGAGAGTGAAAACGTGGTCTGGGACTTGAGATCCGGTTTGATGGTAGCCGACTGCTTTGGAGTTGCGATCGAAGAAGAGCTCTCAAGAGACGAGGATGACCTAATGAGGAGAGTCGAAGGAATGGAGCATGAAATTGAGAAGGTACAAAGCACAATCTGTCGATACAGTGATCAAGCGGGTAAGGCATGTGAGGAGTTCCACCTAGAGCTAGAAAGAATGAAAAGTGCCCAAGCAGAGAGCCATGAGAAAGTGAGACGGGTAGAAAAAGAGAATGCAAAGCTGAGTAGCAAGCTCGGTAGGTGGATGAATCAGAAAGACGATGAGACCCGAGAACGAGTAGAAGATCCGAAAGTAGGTAGAATAGAGGAAGAGCTAAAAGTGATGTTGGACAAGTTAGAGGTGATAGGCGTGGAGTTAGAAAAGGCGAAGGAGTTGTCGAAAAAAGTGGATGATCTGGAAGTAGAAAATATGAGTAGAATCTGGGAGGAGAGGTCGATTCGAGAAGAGGTTGAAAAGTTGTCTGGCCAAGTCGAGAGGAGCGAGGAGGTTCCTTTGGAAATAGAAAGAAAGATGAGCCATTTGGAAGAGGAGAAGAAGAAAATGTGGGTTCGGTTCCATCAAGTGGATGATGAGATTTTTCGACTCCAAGGCAGTGATGAGCGAAAAGAAGAAGAGATAAGGGATTTAGCTTTGAAGCTCGAGGCATTAAGAGGTGTAGTAATGAATGGTGGCCTTCCAGACCGTATCGCCTGGCTAGAGGACAATATCAGCAAGCTGTCGAATCATGTGGAATCTCTGCGAGGCAGAGGTTGGAGATGAAAAAATAGACGAGGCAATGGATGTTGGTGAGGATGGCTTGAGTCTGATTAGGGTTTGCTTTGTGGATTGCGAGTCAGAGATGTGAGGACGCGTGGACCAAGTGTGTTGTACATTTAGGAACTAAAGTGACACTTTTTGAGGTTTCAGGTCGACAAAGTGGTTAGTATGTGCGGGTTTTGCGAGGACGGGTTGACCATGGCATTAGTGGCTGGATTTTGGCTTGAGTGGCAGCAGAGAGGAGATATGTCTCATTGGGATGTCCACGAGGGGATATATGTGTGGGTGTCGTGATTGGTTGGGTTGGGAAAAGATCCTTTCTTTTGTCTCCTAATTCTCGAGATGCAGGAATGAAAAAAAAAAAAAATGAAAAAATATATATGTTTGTGTATGTGTGAGTGTGGCTACGCGCCTATGTGGGCCGATAGGTGGGTGGACCCACTTTGGCCGGGTGGTCAAAGCCACGAACCGACGTCGGTTTCGCATAGGGCTAGCTGTCTGTGTGTCGTGCGCTGCGTTGGGTTGGTAGATGGGTGGAACAAACTCGATCGGGTGGTCGAGTCCACGAGTCGTATCCAGCTTCGGCGTAGGCCGGCAAGTGTGAGTAAATATGAAAAAAAAATGATGAAAAAAGAGAGAAAAAATTGTGGAAAAAATGAATGAGAAGAATTCCTCGCTCGAGGGGGGACATAAGAGAGGTGAGAGAGCATGATGCTTGGATGGGAATATATGTGTTTGTGTTGTGGGGATTTGGGTTATGTGTGGGCTCCCGATGAAACATGTCAAATTGAAGCTTAAGCTCGGCTAGGATTTTGGTTTCAAAGTGTTTGTGGGAGATTTGGACTCGAGGGATCCAAGCGTGCTAGTTACTTTGTTCGTCTTCGAATTCTTGAGAGGTGCCCATTTTGGTTCTTAGGTTGTGCAACTACTTGCGATGTCCCGAATCATGTCGACGATAAGCGATCTTGGCGGAGTGAGCTCGTGTTAGGCTCGGGTGGTCTTTGTCGTGTGTCCATCAATTTAGGAGAGGTGGTGGCGACCAAGCATAGGATCTGATTGATGAACAAAAGAGCACAGAGTAGATGAAAAGGTAAGTGGGAATAGAAAACCCTAGGTGGGAAGGAAATGGGAAATTGGCGAGAGAACTCAGCTAGAAACGAGAAAAAGAAATCAGGAAAGCGATCGTATAGCCAAGAAGAGTATCAAAAATAAAAGTGGGGAATGGTTTTGATTATATATGGTGTGTGTGGAAAGTGTGTTGAGTATGCATGTGGAACAAAGATTTGTGACGTGTTGAATGAGTAGTCGAGAAGAGTGACGAGAGCGAATGTGGACATGTCTTCTGTTTGCATGTATGTATGTTGTGTGTGACGAGAATGCATGTGTGACACGGATCATGATGTGTGTGCTGAGTATATATGTGTGATGTGTATGAAGGATATAATTGTCTTTTCATTTTGGTTGTACATATTGTGATTTGATGAAGAAAGGTTCTAATGTTTTAATGAAATTTGTAGACAGGTAGACATGGCGGTGAATTTGCGAGAAGATGGACAAAGATGGTAAGTGAAATGATTGGATTGTGGTACTAACAAATGATTGTATGAGTATGATTTCAGGTGCTACATGGAGGAAGAAGAGAATAGGCATACAAGGTAAAGATTTGTATTTGATTGAGTGATGATCACATGTTGGAACTGGAGTGCAGGTAGCATATCGCTCGTCGAGGACGACTTCGCAATTAAGAAGAGGGAAGTATGTTAGCTCCGAAAAAGGTTGATTTTTATGCCCTAATGTGGTTTTATTTGGCAGGAAAATACGGTTGATTTCAGGTACTTGCAGAGTAGATTTGGTGATTGATGAGAAACATGTGGAGATATCGATTGCAGGGATGGGGAGAAAAGGGATTGAGCATGGAGGTGCCTCGCCTGTCGGTCCTACATCTTCTCGAAATGATGAAGGAGCATTGCACAAGATTGTAACAATTTGGTCAACATGTATGCCAGATGTGGTTTCATGAATAGTGCTTTTGAGGTCTCTGATAATCTGGCTGCTCATGATGTGGCTTCATGGACTGCATTAAAATGTGGATATGCTCAACATGAATGTGACAAGGAAGTCGTGTGTTGATTGAGCAGATGAGGTCAAAAGGGATGGTTGATCAGCTCAAGGGAATTGTTGATACAAATGAAGCAGTTAAAGATGTGTCCACTTTGGAAAGGCTTGATGATAATGAGATTCATGAGAGGTGTCTTGGTATTTCAGATGATGTTAAGCTAGAGAAACAGACTGAAACATCAATATGTAAGGATTTCAGATGTAATGATGGGGAAGTGGTTGTTCAACATTATAGTAGTGAGGAGCATGGTTGGGATGTTGCTCGTAAGGAATGGGTTACGGCTGCAATGGACATGCATCAAGTATCATGCAAGAAAAGTAAATAGATTGGTGAAAGTAATGTCAATGCTCTTGATGATGACCTGCCAAGAGTACAGCTCAATGATGTCAGAGAAATTCATGTGAGTGAATACGTAAGTGGGCAATGCAAAGCCACAAAAGTAGAGGGAGGGATCCGTTTTGTTTTTTCTGGATAGAAGAGACTTTTTTTGGTGCGCGTTACAGGGGGAGAAAAGGAGGAGATTCTCACACAGATCCTGTTGTCAGAGAGCTCGAGGAGCGGGCTCTGGAGCGAGGGAGACTTGAGCACGAGCTTTAAGAGAGGCTATGGATTCAGAAGGAGAAAGAAGCACAAGAAGCTGCCGATCGCAAGAGGCAAGAAGCAGAAGCAGCGGCTGAGGAGGAGATGGCGCCTCACCTCCTACACAAAGGGATTCTGTTCGATCTCCCAGAGGTTAGGAAATTAGCCGGGAAGGTCTTGCAAGCAGATACATCCTTTTCCGCATTATTTTTTTCTTCTGCTCCATCTCTTTGTCATTGCGTTTGCGCTTTCATCATGCTGCTCTGAGGGCCCTGGAAACTTCAATCGGTATCAGAGCTCGGTGTAGGAAGTAGTATATCAGAGCTGACTTAGCCAGCCGCAGGTACAAGTGCTGATATTGACAGCTCTTAGAAATCGCAAAGCACACAGTCATGTGCACACAGTCATGGGGGCTCACCGCTTACTTTTGCACAACCTCGAGCATGCGCACAGCACAATGATTCGCTTCGTCTTCTTTCGGATTTTTGTCTCGATTTCCAATCTGCTCATCATTCGGATTTTTGTCTCCATTTCCAATCTGCGCATAGGATGCTAATGATGATGCTCGGATGTCTTTGAGAACCGTTCGTAGGTCGAAGAAGAATTCAATCAAATGTTCCGGTGAGTTTTAGTGTAGATGCTTCTCAAAGAGTTCGGCAGTATGCAGAGAAGGTTCAGAGAGACAATTTGCAAACGTATAAAATGATGCATAGTTACGAAACAAGACAGAGAAAGTTGCAACTATTGAGTTCATGCTAGAACGCTTCCCGAAACGGAAAGGAAATAGATTGATGTTCTTTTGAAAAACTATCTCTGTGCGTCATTCCTTTTACTTTGAGAACATGGGATAGAAGATGGCAAGTTTGAGGCACTGCTTCCAGAAATAATAGGAAGTGTTCCCATCAACGAGCAGTTCAAGTTCTACCCACTGCTTCAGGAAAAATGTTTCTACCCACTGCTTGAGGACCAATGTTCCAGAACTAGCAGTTCTATGTTCTTCCTGCCATTGATGATTGCCGTGGCTCAGGAGAATGAGTCTCTTTGAGAGGCTGCTTTGGGTGGTTACCATGCACTCACCGAACGCTCTGCAAGAACGTCGTTTCCTTTGCTTCTACCAGCTCTGGAAGGTGTTTTTAACTTCTACCAGCTCTGGAAAGTGTTCTATGGGACTGTTGGGATGATTATTCTTTAAAGATTGTAGGCTCTTTCGACAAAGTTGTTCTGAGGGGGTGGAAGAGGTAATGAAGCTGCAAACATTGAAGCACAGGAGAAATGAAGTCCCGTGGTGATCTACAGAAATGGAGTAGAGTAAAATGACTATTTATCAATGTCTCAGAGAACCTTGTTGTTGTTGTTTGATGGAAGCTGCAAGATGGTACAAGGGATCACCCGTCATGATGCAAGGGGCTGAAGCAGGGAATGACATAACAACTTGCAGGGTGTTGGCTGCCATCCTAGAGCTATAGCACCTCCATGTCGAGACGTCTCTCTGATCATATAGAGTGAATTTGGAGAATAACTTAAAATCTTGTGTAGATGTATGAGGAGTTCCTGAAGCTGGTATGTACATGCTTAAGCTTTTCTGCGCTTCAATGGTTTCTCCAACAAGATGGATTTCATGTGCGGCTCCTCACGTATGAAACAACGTTTCATGATTCATATGGAAACCAAAATCCGACGCTCCCATGGACGTGCAACAGGTGGCGAAGTGCTTTAATGAAGATGCCATTGAACAGCCCAATTCAGATCTTAGTAAATCAGAGCAGTATCCATACCTAGCTGAACAGGCGCTCGAGGATGTATACAGCACAGATCGATCGTGAATCTAGCAAAGAGAAGAGTTTCCATCGCTGCATCTTATGATTTGCATTAGAAGAGTGGCCAGCCTGCCTTATTGTCAAATTCGGTAACCCCAAAACTGACAACGTGGAGGTTAAGGATGGAGTTACGCTTGCTTACAAGGGGGTTCCCAAAGGAGTTTTTTCAGTCAGAATGGATGCACTAACTACAGAACCTATGAAGACAGATCCTGTAGCAAATCGAACAAGAGGTCAGGTGCGTAATCATCCTGGGATAATTTCCTGATTTGCTCACGTGACTAATGTAAATAACTTTGATAAAAGGTAACCTTAAAACAGTTGTCAAATTAATTTTGTTGCCATGAGGTTTTGCTAATGCTACATAGTAGTAGCCGAAGAGTTCGTTGAGCAAAGCATCCAGACCGATAACCAGAAACAGGCCACCCGTTCTAGTTATTGTTACCTCTGATTTCATGTTTGGTATTTACTCCGAGTGTTTGAGGTTTGCAAGCAATTTTTCTTGTTTGTTTTCAGATACAACTAGATACATGTACAGTTTTACGTGCAATATAAGCAGAATTGGAAGTGAAAAAATTGGGCTGTTATGGTTGTCTGAAGCAATATCAGTGTTTGGAAGTAAGTTGCTGTCTACGCGGTGATGTACACTCCCCTAAATGCATCCTCTTCTAGCTATAGTTGTGTACGTACATGTTGTACTTAGAGGTGACGCAAGAAGAAAGAGCGAGCGAGAAGGTTAGGAAAATATATATATTGGAAGTATGTGCGAGTGTGTGTAAAAGGTATATGCATGAGTGTGAGAATGATTGTGTGGGAGTATATGGGTGTGAGTGCGAGGATACGAAGGTGTGAGTGATTGAATGTGATTTAGCGAGAAGGAGGGTGTTAGTACTTGAGGGTCAATGAGTGTGAATGTACGCGAAAAGGCTACGTGGGTGAGAGCGTGAAGCTCCCAATTTGAAGTATAAACTAGGGTTTTCAAGCAATACGGGTTGACAAATTCCGAGGCAATTGAGCAAAACATGTGCGTACAAACATTTTGGTGCGTCTGCCGGGAACATATGAGCTAGTGCATAGACATAGGAAGAATCCATTGCGAGATAATTGTGGGCTCTAGGTAATCCAAGAAGACCGATTCCGAGGAATTTAAATCAAATAAAGTTTCGTAAAACCACTTTTTCCCTTGGGCTCAAGAGCGCTTCATTTGGTGCGTCTGCTGGGAACATATGCGCTAGTGCATAGCCATAAGAAAAATCCATTTCGAGATAATTGTGGGCTCTAGGTAATCCAAGTAGACCGATTCCGAGGGGTTGAGCAAAATAAAGGCTTTCACAATCATCTTTTCCGTGGGCTTTAGAGCCCGTTCATTTGGTGCGTTTGCCGGGAATTGGCTTAGCACATCTCATCGAGAGTGCTACGAGTTCGCTTGGTGCCCCAATCGTGTGGCACAGCCAAGTAGATCCCAAATCTGCTTTGACCTTCATTAAAGAAATGGCCCAACAAAAGCCAGCATGTGGTTTGGAGAATGCCAATATGAGGCAACCGAATTTTGGACAAAATAGGAGATGGATAGATTCTCGTCCGACCATGAGACATCATGTGAACCAAGGGTGGCGATTTGGCCCGATATCAAATTATGTGAGATGCTGGTGTTGCGAGCAGATTGGGCATATAGCCAAATATTGCCCTCGTGTATGCACCCCGTTGGATTTTGTCCCCACATGTGCGGACTGTGGGAAAAAGAGACTATGCGAGCACGTGTGTGGCTCAAAAGAGATGACTGACACAAAGGTTGCAACGAATCAAGTTGATAAGTGCTTATCCTCTTTGTATGTGGAAGTTGACAAGGGTGGAGTTACTTCGTCAACGGAAACTGCGAGAGCAAGTGGAAGCAAGGACACTGGATCTCATGATCGAGACTTGGTAGAACTTGTGAAGAGCTTAGAATGTCAAGTCAATTGGTTGCAGGTGGAGCGAGATAACGAGAGGATCAAAATAGCGAAATTAGAGGAAAATCAAGAGAAAATGGCCGAGGTCCTAGAAACTTGGGAAAAGCAAGTACGAATGTTGAAAAATGGAAACAAGGAGTGGAAAAGAGTAAACAAAAGCTGCAGGCAAGATCTTGTGAAGCCCGAGAGTGAAAACGTGGTCTGGGACTTGAGATCCGGTTTGATGGTAGCCGACTGCTTTGGAGTTGCGATCGAAGAAGAGCTCTCAAGAGACGAGGATGACCTAATGAGGAGAGTCGAAGGAATGGAGCATGAAATTGAGAAGGTACAAAGCACAATCTGTCGATACAGTGATCAAGCGGGTAAGGCATGTGAGGAGTTCCACCTAGAGCTAGAAAGAATGAAAAGTGCCCAAGCAGAGAGCCATGAGAAAGTGAGACGGGTAGAAAAAGAGAATGCAAAGCTGAGTAGCAAGCTCGGTAGGTGGATGAATCAGAAAGACGATGAGACCCGAGAACGAGTAGAAGATCCGAAAGTAGGTAGAATAGAGGAAGAGCTAAAAGTGATGTTGGACAAGTTAGAGGTGATAGGCGTGGAGTTAGAAAAGGCGAAGGAGTTGTCGAAAAAAGTGGATGATCTGGAAGTAGAAAATATGAGTAGAATCTGGGAGGAGAGGTCGATTCGAGAAGAGGTTGAAAAGTTGTCTGGCCAAGTCGAGAGGAGCGAGGAGGTTCCTTTGGAAATAGAAAGAAAGATGAGCCATTTGGAAGAGGAGAAGAAGAAAATGTGGGTTCGGTTCCATCAAGTGGATGATGAGATTTTTCGACTCCAAGGCAGTGATGAGCGAAAAGAAGAAGAGATAAGGGATTTAGCTTTGAAGCTCGAGGCATTAAGAGGTGTAGTAATGAATGGTGGCCTTCCAGACCGTATCGCCTGGCTAGAGGACAATATCAGCAAGCTGTCGAATCATGTGGAATCTCTGCGAGGCAGAGGTTGGAGATGAAAAAATAGACGAGGCAATGGATGTTGGTGAGGATGGCTTGAGTCTGATTAGGGTTTGCTTTGTGGATTGCGAGTCAGAGATGTGAGGACGCGTGGACCAAGTGTGTTGTACATTTAGGAACTAAAGTGACACTTTTTGAGGTTTCAGGTCGACAAAGTGGTTAGTATGTGCGGGTTTTGCGAGGACGGGTTGACCATGGCATTAGTGGCTGGATTTTGGCTTGAGTGGCAGCAGAGAGGAGATATGTCTCATTGGGATGTCCACGAGGGGATATATGTGTGGGTGTCGTGATTGGTTGGGTTGGGAAAAGATCCTTTCTTTTGTCTCCTAATTCTCGAGATGCAGGAATGAAAAAAAAAAAAATGAAAAAATATATATGTTTGTGTATGTGTGAGTGTGGCTACGCGCCTATGTGGGCCGATAGGTGGGTGGACCCACTTTGGCCGGGTGGTCAAAGCCACGAACCGACGTCGGTTTCGCATAGGGCTAGCTGTCTGTGTGTCGTGCGCTGCGTTGGGTTGGTAGATGGGTGGAACAAACTCGATCGGGTGGTCGAGTCCACGAGTCGTATCCAGCTTCGGCGTAGGCCGGCAAGTGTGAGTAAATATGAAAAAAAAATGATGAAAAAAGAGAGAAAAAATTGTGGAAAAAATGAATGAGAAGAATTCCTCGCTCGAGGGGGGACATAAGAGAGGTGAGAGAGCATGATGCTTGGATGGGAATATATGTGTTTGTGTTGTGGGGATTTGGGTTATGTGTGGGCTCCCGATGAAACATGTCAAATTGAAGCTTAAGCTCGGCTAGGATTTTGGTTTCAAAGTGTTTGTGGGAGATTTGGACTCGAGGGATCCAAGCGTGCTAGTTACTTTGTTCGTCTTCGAATTCTTGAGAGGTGCCCATTTTGGTTCTTAGGTTGTGCAACTACTTGCGATGTCCCGAATCATGTCGACGATAAGCGATCTTGGCGGAGTGAGCTCGTGTTAGGCTCGGGTGGTCTTTGTCGTGTGTCCATCAATTTAGGAGAGGTGGTGGCGACCAAGCATAGGATCTGATTGATGAACAAAAGAGCACAGAGTAGATGAAAAGGTAAGTGGGAATAGAAAACCCTAGGTGGGAAGGAAATGGGAAATTGGCGAGAGAACTCAGCTAGAAACGAGAAAAAGAAATCAGGAAAGCGATCGTATAGCCAAGAAGAGTATCAAAAATAAAAGTGGGGAATGGTTTTGATTATATATGGTGTGTGTGGAAAGTGTGTTGAGTATGCATGTGGAACAAAGATTTGTGACGTGTTGAATGAGTAGTCGAGAAGAGTGACGAGAGCGAATGTGGACATGTCTTCTGTTTGCATGTATGTATGTTGTGTGTGACGAGAATGCATGTGTGACACGGATCATGATGTGTGTGCTGAGTATATATGTGTGATGTGTATGAAGGATATAATTGTCTTTTCATTTTGGTTGTACATATTGTGATTTGATGAAGAAAGGTTCTAATGTTTTAATGAAATTTGTAGACAGGTAGACATGGCAGTGAATTTGCGAGAAGATGGACAAAGATGGTAAGTGAAATGATTGGATTGTGGTACTAACAAATGATTGTATGAGTATGATTTCAGGTGCTACATGGAGGAAGAAGAGAATAGGCATACAAGGTAAAGATTTGTATTTGATTGAGTGATGATCACATGTTGGAACTGGAGTGCAGGTAGCATATCGCTCGTCGAGGACGACTTCGCAATTAAGAAGAGGGAAGTATGTTAGCTCCGAAAAAGGTTGATTTTTATGCCCTAATGTGGTTTTATTTGGCAGGAAAATACGGTTGATTTCAGGTACTTGCAGAGTAGATTTGGTGATTGATGAGAAACATGTGGAGATATCGATTGCAGGGATGGGGAGAAAAGGGATTGAGCATGGAGGTGCCTCGCCTGTCGGTCCTACATCTTCTCGAAATGATGAAGGAGCATTGCACAAGATTGTAACAATTTGGTCAACATGTATGCCAGATGTGGTTTCATGAATAGTGCTTTTGAGGTCTCTGATAATCTGGCTGCTCATGATGTGGCTTCATGGACTGCATTAAAATGTGGATATGCTCAACATGAATGTGACAAGGAAGTCGTGTGTTGATTGAGCAGATGAGGTCAAAAGGGATGGTTGATCAGCTCAAGGGAATTGTTGATACAAATGAAGCAGTTAAAGATGTGTCCACTTTGGAAAGGCTTGATGATAATGAGATTCATGAGAGGTGTCTTGGTATTTCAGATGATGTTAAGCTAGAGAAACAGACTGAAACATCAATATGTAAGGATTTCAGATGTAATGATGGGGAAGTGGTTGTTCAACATTATAGTAGTGAGGAGCATGGTTGGGATGTTGCTCGTAAGGAATGGGTTACGGCTGCAATGGACATGCATCAAGTATCATGCAAGAAAAGTAAATAGATTGGTGAAAGTAATGTCAATGCTCTTGATGATGACCTGCCAAGAGTACAGCTCAATGATGTCAGAGAAATTCATGTGAGTGAATACGTAAGTGGGCAATGCAAAGCCACAAAAGTAGAGGGAGGGATCCGTTTTGTTTTTTCTGGATAGAAGAGACTTTTTTTGGTGCGCGTTACAGGGGGAGAAAAGGAGGAGATTCTCACACAGATCCTGTTGTCAGAGAGCTCGAGGAGCGGGCTCTGGAGCGAGGGAGACTTGAGCACGAGCTTTAAGAGAGGCTATGGATTCAGAAGGAGAAAGAAGCACAAGAAGCTGCCGATCGCAAGAGGCAAGAAGCAGAAGCAGCGGCTGAGGAGGAGATGGCGCCTCACCTCCTACACAAAGGGATTCTGTTCGATCTCCCAGAGGTTAGGAAATTAGCCGGGAAGGTCTTGCAAGCAGATACATCCTTTTCCGCATTATTTTTTTCTTCTGCTCCATCTCTTTGTCATTGCGTTTGCGCTTTCATCATGCTGCTCTGAGGGCCCTGGAAACTTCAATCGGTATCAGAGCTCGGTGTAGGAAGTAGTATATCAGAGCTGACTTAGCCAGCCGCAGGTACAAGTGCTGATATTGACAGCTCTTAGAAATCGCAAAGCACACAGTCATGTGCACACAGTCATGGGGGCTCACCGCTTACTTTTGCACAACCTCGAGCATGCGCACAGCACAATGATTCGCTTCGTCTTCTTTCGGATTTTTGTCTCGATTTCCAATCTGCTCATCATTCGGATTTTTGTCTCCATTTCCAATCTGCGCATAGGATGCTAATGATGATGCTCGGATGTCTTTGAGAACCGTTCGTAGGTCGAAGAAGAATTCAATCAAATGTTCCGGTGAGTTTTAGTGTAGATGCTTCTCAAAGAGTTCGGCAGTATGCAGAGAAGGTTCAGAGAGACAATTTGCAAACGTATAAAATGATGCATAGTTACGAAACAAGACAGAGAAAGCTGCAACTATTGAGTTCATGCTAGAACGCTTCCCGAAACGGAAAGGAAATAGATTGATGTTCTTTTGAAAAACTATCTCTGTGCGTCATTCCTTTTACTTTGAGAACATGGGATAGAAGATGGCAAGTTTGAGGCACTGCTTCCAGAAATAATAGGAAGTGTTCCCATCAACGAGCAGTTCAAGTTCTACCCACTGCTTCAGGAAAAATGTTTCTACCCACTGCTTGAGGACCAATGTTCCAGAACTAGCAGTTCTATGTTCTTCCTGCCATTGATGATTGCCGTGGCTCAGGAGAATGAGTCTCTTTGAGAGGCTGCTTTGGGTGGTTACCATGCACTCACCGAACGCTCTGCAAGAACGTCGTTTCCTTTGCTTCTACCAGCTCTGGAAGGTGTTTTTAACTTCTACCAGCTCTGGAAAGTGTTCTATGGGACTGTTGGGATGATTATTCTTTAAAGATTGTAGGCTCTTTCGACAAAGTTGTTCTGAGGGGGTGGAAGAGGTAATGAAGCTGCAAACATTGAAGCACAGGAGAAATGAAGTCCCGTGGTGATCTACAGAAATGGAGTAGAGTAAAATGACTATTTATCAATGTCTCAGAGAACCTTGTTGTTGTTGTTTGATGGAAGCTGCAAGATGGTACAAGGGATCACCCGTCATGATGCAAGGGGCTGAAGCAGGGAATGACATAACAACTTGCAGGGTGTTGGCTGCCATCCTAGAGCTATAGCACCTCCATGTCGAGACGTCTCTCTGATCATATAGAGTGAATTTGGAGAATAACTTAAAATCTTGTGTAGATGTATGAGGAGTTCCTGAAGCTGGTATGTACATGCTTAAGCTTTTCTGCGCTTCAATGGTTTCTCCAACAAGATGGATTTCATGTGCGGCTCCTCACGTATGAAACAACGTTTCATGATTCATATGGAAACCAAAATCCGACGCTCCCATGGACGTGCAACAGGTGGCGAAGTGCTTTAATGAAGATGCCATTGAACAGCCCAATTCAGATCTTAGTAAATCAGAGCAGTATCCATACCTAGCTGAACAGGCGCTCGAGGATGTATACAGCACAGATCGATCGTGAATCTAGCAAAGAGAAGAGTTTCCATCGCTGCATCTTATGATTTGCATTAGAAGAGTGGCCAGCCTGCCTTATTGTCAAATTCGGTAACCCCAAAACTGACAACGTGGAGGTTAAGGATGGAGTTACGCTTGCTTACAAGGGGGTTCCCAAAGGAGTTTTTTCAGTCAGAATGGATGCACTAACTACAGAACCTATGAAGACAGATCCTGTAGCAAATCGAACAAGAGGTCAGGTGCGTAATCATCCTGGGATAATTTCCTGATTTGCTCACGTGACTAATGTAAATAACTTTGATAAAAGGTAACCTTAAAACAGTTGTCAAATTAATTTTGTTGCCATGAGGTTTTGCTAATGCTACATAGTAGTAGCCGAAGAGTTCGTTGAGCAAAGCATCCAGACCGATAACCAGAAACAGGCCACCCGTTCTAGTTATTGTTACCTCTGATTTCATGTTTGGTATTTACTCCGAGTGTTTGAGGTTTGCAAGCAATTTTTCTTGTTTGTTTTCAGATACAACTAGATACATGTACAGTTT
>MU263026.1:0-12500 GCA_020310875.1 Ceratopteris richardii | reverse complement strand
AAATCTCTTTGTTTTGTAAACCCACTTACATCCAATAATCTTCTGATTATTAGGTTTAGGAACCAAATCCCATGTTTGATTCTCTATCAATGCATCATACTCCTCTTGCATAGCATCTTCCCAATTCTTCTTCCCTTTGGCCTCTTCATATGTAGAAGGGTCTTCATCTGCTTTTACCAAATAAGCATAATCTTTAGTAGTTAAGAATGAAGTGTCATAGCTATACCTTGTAGGTTGCCATTTGTGCCTAGATGATCTCCTAACTTCTGCACTTCTTGAGGTCTCTGGTTCATCACATTCTGGATCAAACCTTGGCCTCTCTTCAACTTCAACCTGCACTTCACTACTCTCACTTTCATCAAGTAATTGAATCTTTGCTTTACCTTTCCTTTGTTCCACTAATTCTTCATCATCTGCATGTACATTATATTTACCTGCATACCAAGTACCTTGCTCATCAAATGTAACATCCTTGGATACAATAAATTGCTTTGTGGATGGACTCCACAACCTGTATCCCATTTGCTTATCATCATAGCCAATAAAAACATATTTCTCTGCCTTAGGCTCCAACTTATGCCTCAATTGAGATGGCACATATGCATATGCCAAGCATCCAAATATTCTGCAATGATCCAAGGTAGGTTTCTTACCCCACCAAGCTTCATATGGTGTCATACCCTGCAAAGCTTTACAAGGCAATCTATTAACCAAATATGTAGCTGTATTAACAGCCTCAGCCCACAAATAATTTGGGCAATTCTTCTCTTTCATCATGGACCTTGCAAATTCAACAAGTGTCCTATTCCTTCTTTCTGCTACCCCATTTTGTTGAGGAGAGTACCTGCAAGTAACTTCTCTCTTTATACCTGCATTCCACAAATAATCATTGAACTCATTTGAAAAATACTCTCCCCCTCCATCTGACCTTAGTCTCTTCAATTTTTGACCTGTAATCCTTTCTGCATATGCATGATAGTGTTTAAATGTATTAAACACTTCTGACTTTTCCTTAATCACATAAATTGTGATCCACCTGGTAGCATCATCAACATATATGACATAATATCTTGAACCATTTATACTAAAGTCCTTTGAAGGACCCCACACATCTGTATGCACCAATTCAAGTCTTTCTGAATACATAAATCCATGCTTGGAATAGGATTGTTTATGAGCCTTACCTAATTGACATGCCTCACATCTGTATGTCATGTGTTGACCTGCAATGTTAGGCATTCCAAGCACTGAATCATTGTTAATCATTTCTTTGATACCTCTTTCATTAAAGTATCCAAGTCTTTTGTGCCAAAGATCCAATTCTGACACCTTCTGCTCTCCATAAGTGAACATAGCATGTCCAACATTTCCTTGTACCTTCAATGTGAAAAGCCTTCCTTCTTTCTTTCCTGCAATAACTTGTTTATACCCTTGACTAGGGTCTTCCACATAAACTCCATCATTTGTAAACCTTACCTCATATCCTTTTTCCACAATTTGACCTACACTGATCAAATTCTTTGGAATTGTGGGAACATAAAGTACCTTACTCAGAAGAGTGCTCCCATCCTTAGTTTTGACTGAACCAATTGACTTTACCTTATGCTTTGTATTATCACCTGTCTGCACTGTATGATTAATTGCATTATGATCTAGGTCAGTCATCAAAGCAATATTTCCACTTAAATGATTACTACATCCTGAATCAATATAGAACACTCTCATGTCCTCATGTGAGGTTTCACATGTATTCATAATGAGAGTCGAATCCTCCTTTTGATATGATGCATAGTTGTAGTAGGTGTTATTATAGGATTGACTTTGGAAGTTTTTTCCACCACCTCTTCCAAAAGAATTCCTACCACCTCTACCTCTGAAATTTCCTCTCTGAAATCTACCACCTCTTGCTCTTTGATTAAAGTTCTGATAATTACCATTGTTTTGATTATTGTGCCAACAATCATGAGATAGATGATTGGTCTTACCACATATCCAACAAGCTCTTGCATTCTCTTTGTTGTTTCTGCCTCTTCCTCTACTTCTGCCATTTCCTCTTCCTCTTATGAAGTTTGCTTGGTTTGATGTACCTTCTTCTTCACCTGATTGTTGCTTCCCTTTGTTGGCTTTCTTCTTGTCTTTAGAATACATTGCATGACCTGCACTCTTATCAACATCTCCTTTGACATCATTCTCAAAAGTTAGCATATGACCTAACAATTGATTCAAATCAGGAGTAAAGTGATCTAATGAAAGTTCTGTAGATAAAATGAAAGGCTTCCACTTCTCATCTCCTCTTAGCCCTGTGAGTATTTGTCTTACCAATTTGTCTTCTTCAATATCTTCATCAACTGCACCTAAAGAATCTGCAATGTCCTTCATCTTTGTCACATAATCAGAGATTGATTGTGAGGCCTTCTTCTTGAAGGTAGTAAATTCTGCCCATAGTGAAGCTTTTCTTGATTTGGTTGTATTTTGGAAATGCTCTTCCAAAGCATTCCAAATGTCACAAGCACTTTCAAGTCCTCTAATGTGAGGAAGCAAATAGTCATTGACTGCCATGTAGATGATGCTTCTTGCTTGAGCATCCTTCTTCATCCAATTCTTCAAATCTGCAAGCTCCTCCCTAGTTGGAATACTAGGATCTCTGAATTCTGGCTTTTCTTCATCTCCTGTGATGTAACCTATCAGATCTTTGCTCATAAGGTGAGCTCCCATCCTCATAGACCATGCAGGATAGTTCTCTCTATCCAACTTTTCAATTTGGAGACTATCTCCCATCTTTGATTCACCTGTAGTCTCAAAACTTTAACCTTTACAGATAATGAATGTACCTTTACTTCGAATGTTGCTCCTTCTGATCCTTTTGATACTCTTTGTATGTCTTCCTTCAAGTTTTCTTCAACCTTTATCCTTCTGCACCTTCAAGATGTAAAGATTTGTACTTCTGCAATAGTCGGAGTCTTTTTCACTTCAATTTTGACACAACCTGCTCTGATACCACTGATGGAGAGTGTTAATCTCCAAAAGAACAAGTTAACCTTGAAGTTAGATCACCTCTATATCAAGGTTAACCTTAGACTCCACCAAACTTAGAGATCATTCACCAAATTATCAGAAATATTGAAAGTTCTGAAAAATTCAACTTCTCAGAAAAGTCTGCTTCAGATTAGTCACTCATTGACTAATCAATCCTGTAAAGTTTTTGATAAAACTTTGCACAACACTTCGCCTTAAGGTTGCGCAACTTTGCCAAGTTAAATCTCTCAAAAAGATTAAGTACACACTGAGAAATGTGTGAAACACTTTACCTATGTCTGAAAGTGCTTCTCTGCAATGGCGACTTTGACACCTGCAACTTCTTAGCACTGGTTCTCCCAACTCTGAACCCGTTTCATCAAGATCTTCTAGCCATAGATGGCTTATCTTCCAACTTAAATTTTAAGCCCTCTTTTGTGTAAAACTTTACACTATGGACTGAGCACTGGCCATTTCTTTGAAGACGAAATGTGCGCCAGATTTCTCGACTCTCAGAACATCTTCACATATGAATGTTCCTAAGCAAAATTCTCTCAACCTGATTGAAATTAATCTCTCAAATTCTAGCCATAGATAGATTAGCTATGGACTTAGATACGTGCAAAAGGATTCTTCAAAAGATTAAGCACAGAAGGAGAATGGGAGAGAAGATCGACGCGCAGAATTCTACAATATTTTCTTCTTCATTACTTTTCATACATATGGTTGATGATACATACAATGTTCATCACCTCTTCACCTATTCTTCTCTATCTGATCTATATCACTCTCTCTTACTATGAATACGTATCTGTAGATATATATACGAGTCTAACTCGTCATCTTTTTCAAAATACATTGAACTATTTACAAGAGTAATATACAAAAGAAACATTTCTGATTCTATTTTCTTCCTCTGAAAGTAATCTTCATTCTTCCATATGTCTTCTCACTTTGATCTTCATAAAATCACTATTGATGATTGCTCTGCTCCAACACTATCTGTCTGTCTATCTATCTGTCTGTCTATCTATCTGTCTGTCTATCTGTCTGTCTGTCTGTCTATCTTTCTGTCTATCTATCTATCTGTCTGTCTATCTATATATCTATCTATCTATCTATCTATCTATCTATCTATCTATCTATCTATCTATCTATCTATCTATCTATCTACCTATCTATCTATCTATCTATCCATCCATGCATCTATCTATCTATCTACTATCTATCTATCTATCTCTCTGTCTGTCTATCTGTCTGTCTGTCTGTCTATCTATCTATCTATCTATCTATCTATCTATCTATCTATCTATCTATCTATCTATCTATCTATCTATCTATCTATCTATCTATGTATCTATCTATCTATCTATCTATCTATCTATCTATCTATCTATCTATCTATCTATCTATCTATCTATCTATCTATCTATCTATCTATCTATCTATCTATCTATCTATCTATCTATCTATCTATCTATCTATCTATCTATCTATCTATCTATCTGTCTGTCTGTCTCTCTATCTATCTATCTATCTATCTATCTATCTATCTATCTATCTATCTATCTATATATCTATCTGTCTATCTATCTATCTATCTATCTATCTATCTATCTATCTATCTATCTGTCTGTCTATCTAGCTGTCTGTCTCCATGTCTATCTGTTATTCTTTCATTCTGTCTGTCTGTCTCTCTATTTGTCTGTCTGTCTATCTATCTGTCTATATGTTTATGTATCTATCTATCTATCTATCTATCTATCTATCTATCTATCTATCTATCTTTCTATCTATCTATCTATCTATCTATCTATCTATCTATCTATCTATCTATCTATCTATCTATCTATCTATCTATCTATCTATCTATCTATCTATCTATCTATCTATATATCTATCGATCTATCCATTTATCTACGTACCTATCTATCTATCTATCTATCTACCTATCTATCTATCTATCTATCTATCTATCTATCTATCTATCTATCTATCTATCTATCTATCTATCTATCTATCTATCTATCTATCTATCTATCTATCTATCTATCTATCTATCTACCTATCTATCTATCTATCTATCTATCTATCTATCTATCTATCTATCTATCTATCTATCTATCTATCTATCCATCTATTTATCTATCTCTTTGTCTATCTATCTATCTATCTTTCTATCTATCTATCTATCTATCTATCTATCTATCTATCTATCTATCTATCTATCTATCTATCTATCTATCTATCTATCTATCTATCTATCTATCTATCTATCTATCTATCTATCTATCTATCTATCCATTAGGGCGAAAAACGGCCCAAAAAGGGCCGTGTAAGGATTTCAATTAGTTGTGCTTAATCGGGATTAAAGTTGTCAAATCCTTTAAGAAATTCCGTGTAAGTTCATTTAAAACGTATCTTATGCAAATTTTGAAGAGAGAGAAACTCGTATCATATAATCATGAAAAGTTTGTGTGATATCTTACGCCTCGAAGTTTGTGTGATATCTTACGCCTCAAAAGTTGAATTTTCCTCTTGTTCACGGACCTATATAATGTGTGCTGATGACGTTTTGCGCTCTTTTTCTCTACTTTTCATAGCAAGCCTGTTTCTCCCTTTCATGTCATTTTAGACACTTGCTGGTCATTTTTCATAGCAGACCATGGAGAACGTTAACCCAAATACTCTCCCTGAGCTTTCAAACATTCGAAATCATTGTAAAAAGTTCCATATCAACATTGCAGTTAGTCAGGAGTATGCGACGACAAGAAACGTATTTCGAAGGGCTCTTCATCCTCTTGAAGTGGATGGATTGCGAAAGGAAGGCAAGAAACATATCGACATATGGACAGATGGATCTGTTTATCCAATTGATCCACAAACTGGAAGGTACCCCCCTTTTCATAATCTTCTTGATCTGATTAGATTTGTGGAATTCATGGAAAACATTTTGTGAGGTCATGACTAATGTAAAAAGCAAACCAGAAATAGCAAAAAAGAGAATGGAGGTGTGGGTCAAACTAGATAATCTTTTAAAGATCATGAGGCAGCAGGTAACATCAAAAAGTTATGTGACAGATTTCAGAAAGGCGACCACAGAGCTTATAGAAACCATCATAGAGGCATGGGGTGCCAAAGACATAACATACTACTTGGTGAGCTCCAAAGATATTTTATTCAATTTATTTATTTTTAATTGAAATAAAGATCTAATGAAATTCTTCTGCTTTCCAGCATATTCTTCTTGTGCATGGTGCATTCTTTGCAGAAAAAGAACCACTTGCCATGTGGAACACCCAAGGCATGGAAAAATCTCATTATCAAGCAAGGACAAGCTTCTTTAGGTGTACAAGGAAAGGAGGAGGAGTAACAAAGAGCAATGCCTTCAGAGAGCTTTTTGATTGGTTCTTTAGAAGACAATTACAAAGGACCTCATGCCAAATATAATCTTTGAGTGGTGGATCCCCTCTCCTCTTTTCAAAGCAACATTTGTCACTAACAATGTGCATTTCTGAGCTTGGGCTCATGCACGTTCACTTCCCTATATTGACACTCAGAGGAATATTGGACACGTGCCGGTTCCTAAGAGATTACCATGCTGATTGACATAGACCATTCACCAGTGCTACTGTTCCATACTGGTTCAGGAAATACTGAGAATTGAATTGCTTTATATTCCTTGGCAAGCAACATCGTGTAACTACACCAAGCTGAGTTTCACATATTCTCTTTAGCTCACCATATGCAGGAGTCTTCTCCTCCAGAACTACCTTGTGCAGATATCTCCTTGGATGCTCTGGTACATGAAGTAGTTAAGCATCACTCAAGTTGCAGACCTTCAAGCTCTTTAGAAGACAATTACAAAGGACCTCATGCCAAATATAATCAGAAGGATATGGCTATCTCCAGACAAATCATGTATCAATATCACAAACTGAAAAAGACCACATTTCAAATAGAGCTTTAATATTTGCAATGTCTTTTATTTCTTTGAGAAATAAAAGATGTCATGTATGTACATTTCATGATGTATTATGCTTTGAAAAGAAATATGTCTACTACCATCAGATGACTTTGACCAGAGAATCAATAACAATTACACCAAAAAAATTTGCAATGTCTTATATCACATTGGGCAATTTCTGTATATGTACATTTGTTGAGTATAGAATTTGAAAAAATCAAGTCATTCCTTGAGCCTTTTGAAAGAGCTTGGCTCTGGCAAATCACCTCTATATCTCAGGAACTCTTTTCTCCTGTATCCAACAATGCTTTTTAAATCTGACACCCCTGCAGCCATTGCATAGCTTGAATAACAAAGAAAGTACCCTGCCCTTGAAGCATTGAGTCCAGGGGCATATCCAAAAATTCTGAATGCAGTTGCTCTTTCAAGCAGTAAAACTCTGAAAGCATTAAAGGGTATTGGAGTAAAACCCATGTATTTTGATAGAGTCCTCAAGCAGAACAATCCAAAGTCTGGCTCCTCACTATAGTGCTTGTGAATAACACAAAAAGTGGCTGGGTCCAACTTTGGAAGATAGTGGATAATAGAATGAATATCCACCTTTGCTTTTCCTTTCTCTTCTAAGGCTTTTCTTGTTCCCTTGCCCCTGCCAAGGTAATTGTCTTCATCCAATAAAGTTAACTGTGATAAAAATGAAAAACATGGTTAGATGAAGTGCAAGCACACTTAGGGAAACATGTGAAGTAACTTGAAACTATTAGAAAGAAAAGCAAGAGACACGACTGATGCAAGCGATAAGGGTCTTCAGAGAAATTCAGATTGTCGTTATCGCTTGCATCGGTCGTCATCAATATCTATTTGCAAACTGCCTAGAAACATCTAATGTTTGATAAATGAGGGGAATTCCCACAAGCAAGACATGTATAATCATTGCTGCATGCAACTCCTAGACACGACCGATACAAGCGATAAGGCCCAGCGGAAAATATCCGATGGGCCTAATCGCTTGCATCGGTCGTGATCCATTTCTGACACTTGGAATGGAGAACTTGGACAAATCTGATACAAGAAAGAGATTTTGCATTGGTCCCATCTCATATCCTTAACCTAAAGATCTTGAGAACATAGTTAACTGTATACCTTGATGTCATCTTCCTAAAGTCCAAACACGACCGATGCAAGCGATGAGGCCCAACGGAAAATATCCGATGGGCCTAATCGCTTGCATCGGTCGTGATCCATTTCTGACACTTCGAATGGAGAACTTGGACAAATCTGATACAAGAAAGAGATTTTGCATTGGTCCCATCGCATATCCTTAACCTAAAGTTCTTGAGAACATAGTTAACTGTATACCCTGACGTCATCTTCCTAAAGTCCAAACACGACCGATGCAAGCGATGAGGCCCAGCGGAAAATATCCGATGGGCATAATCGCTTGCATCGGTCGTGATCCATTTCTGACACTTCGAATGGAGAACTTGGACAAATCTGATACAAGAAAGAGATTTTGCATTGGTCCCATCTCAAATCCTTAACCTAAAGTTCTTGAGAATATAGTTAACTGCATACCTTGACGTCATCTTCCTAAAGTCCAAACACGACCGATGCAAGCGATGAGGACCGACGGAAAATATCTGATGGGCCTTGTCGCTTGCATCGGTCGTGATCGACTTCTGACACTTCTAATGGAGAACTTGGACAAACTGACACAAGATGGAGATTTTGCATCAAGCCCATCTCATCTCCTTTTCCTTTAAATCATGAGAATATATTTTACTACATACTTGACCTCATCTTCCTCTTCAAGTCCGAACACGACCGATGCAAGCGATAAGGCCCAACGGAGATTATCCGTTAGGTTGTATCGCTTGCATCGGTCGTGGTCATTTTCTCACTTAAAAATAGAGATCTCGGACAAAAACTTTAATTGATAGAATATATCAAACAACATACCTTGACCTCATCTTCCTCCTCAATGAGCTCTTTTGAGTCAATACAAATTGTTCCTTTGTCCTCAGTGACATCCAAGAATGAATAGCCACGTCCAAACGAGTATATTCCAAGTTGCTTCTGATGCTCATCAAAATCTTCATCAGCAAGTTTTGGCTTCTCTGAGATAGCTTTCTCAAAGCATTTTGAAAGAGCTTGTGATGAATCTTTGGATTCTTCATTAGACAAATCCAAATCAAGACGCAAAAATTCCTCTCTTCTTTCTCCTTTCTTATTGATGAATCTCCTTGCAACTTCTTCTGCCTCAGCTATAGCTGCAAGACAGTAGTCCTCCCTTAGATTGAAAAGTTCCTGAATGTAAAATAGAGGTATGAACTCTTTCCCAGAGATAAAGTAAAAAGGTAGATTTGGGAGAAGTAGGGACTTCTCAGACACTTGAACTTCTTCACTTGGCTCCCTTATTGCAGTCTCTGCTTTAAAAGTGGCCACATCAAAATCTTTGACCTGCTCTTCTTCTGCTTGGAGATTGATCTCCTCAACAATCTCCATGACACCTTTCATAGTTTTTGAGCTAGCCTCAAGTGCCAGCTCTAAGCAAGGCTCGTCTTCATCATGAACATTTTCCTCCCTTTCAACTAAGATATGATCAAGCCATATCAAGAAAGCAATGTTTAAAGGGAGCAAGCAGCAGTCCTTTTCATGCTCTGGGCATAAATCAAGCTTCCCTGGCAAAGGGGATATCCTTCTGCATTTTCTTGTGATTTTAGCCCTATCTGTTGGATCCTTCCCAAAGATGTGAGGATGGACATAGGTTTTCTGAGAAATAGAAAGGATCCTCCCATCGACCAACCCCAAGAAAATCTCCCACTCATCCTTAAGAAAACTTTTCGAGTTCTCTAAGAGTTTTTCAAAATCAATTTCGGGGTTGAATATGGTCATTGCATCAGGAAAATAATCTACACTTAAACCCTCTTGAACCATGAAATCAAGAAGTTTCTCTGATGGAGAGACACTAAGGATCTCATTCATTACCTCCATCTAAGCTGCAGCTTCTCTTGTATGTCTATTAGGAGAACACAACCGATGCAAGCGACTAGAGCGAGTCAACGTAGGTCAAACGGCAAAAATCGCTTGTATCAGGCGTGTCGGCGACGAAAGAAAAATACACATGTAGGTGAGAAATTCTCTGAAGGTTGAAAATTTGAGTTTGTGAAGAAAAAGGTATTTATAGGCGAGGAGGGAACAAACGGTCGAATGAGGTGGACAAATCACAGAGTGCCACGTGGCAACGTGTACGTTGCCCGATGCAACGGATAGATGACGTGGATCAATCAAATCATGCCACGTGGCAAAAGACGTTGGAATTCGCAACGGGTATCTGACGTGGACCAATCGGGGCATGCCACGTGGCACAACGGTCAACTCAGTTTTGGGACCTATTTAAGCTTCCCTATTCATTTGCTTTTTTTTTTTTGTCAACACTTGCCAAGCGTGGAGGTTCCATTGCCACCAAGTTTTTTGGCTACTTCACAATTTCTATAGAGAGCGCTCTCTCCGTAAGGTAATGTGGACACGACCGATGCAAGCGATTAGGGACATCCGAGATTTTTGGATAACCCGAATCGCTTGGATCGGTCATGTTTTTTAAATAGCATCGTCCTTGATCATACCTTGCAAATTTTGGTTTCTTTTGTGTTGCTTGAGTATAACGCATTGTTACCTTTATTTTAACTTCTATTTATTGAAATATGATGATGAATTCAGGGACGGCCGATGCAAGCGATGAGTGACATCCGGGCATTTACGGATGACTCTTATCGCTTGGATCGGTCGTGTCTCTAGTGAGGAGGGAAGAAACGGTCGAATGAGGTGGACCAATCATAGAGTGCCACGTGGTAAAGTGTACTTTCCCCGATGCAATGGATAGATGACGTGGATCAATCAAATCATGCCACGTGGCAAAAGACGTTGGAATTCGCAATGGGTATCTGACGTGGACCAATCAGAGCATGCCACGTGGCACAATGATCAACTCAGTTTTGGGACCTATTTAAGCTTCCCTATTCATTTCCTTCATTTTTTTCTGTCAACACTTGCCAAGCGTCGAGGTTCCATTGCCACCACGATTTTAGCCTTCTTCACAATTTCTATAGAGAGCGCTCTCTACGTAAGGTAATGTGGACACGACCGATGCAAGCGATTAGGGACATCCGAGATTTTTGGATAACCCTAATCGCTTGGATCGGTCATGTTTTTTAATATCATCGAGTCCTTGATCATTGCTTGCAAATTTTGGTTTCCTTTGCTATGCTTGAGTATAACGCATTGTTACCTTTATTTTAACTACTATTTATTGAAATATGATGATGAATTCAGGGACGACCGATGCAAGCGATGAGGGACGTCCGAGCATTTACGGATAACTCTTATCGCTTGGATCGGTCGTGTCTCTTACAGTGGAACGAGTCATTGATTATAGTTTTCCAATTATCTTTTTCTTAGTGGTAATTGAGTATTTTGCATTGTAAGATATATTTTATTGATATTTCATGATAAATTTAAAGACGACCGATGCAAGCGATCAGGGACATACGAGCATTTCCGGATGACTGCTATCGCTTGCATCGGTCGTGCCTCTGATAGTGGAAAGAGTCATTCATTATAGTTTTCCAATTATCGTTTTCTTAGTGATAATTGAGTATTTTGAATTGTAAGATATATTTCATTGATATTTGATGATAAATTTGAAGACGACCGATGCAAGCGATCAGGGACATCCGGGCATTTCCGGATGACTGCTATCGCTTGCATCGGTCGTGCCTCTGATAGTGGAAAGAGTCATTGATTATAGTTTTCCAATTATCTTTATCTTAGTGATAATTGAGTATTTTGCATTGTAAGATATTATTTATTGATATTTGATGATTAATTTAAAGACGACCGATGCAAGCGATCAGGGACATCCGGGCATTTCCGGATGACTGTTATCGCTTGCATCGGTCGTGCCTCTGATAGTGGAAAGAGTCATTGATCATAGCTTTTAGAGAGTAAGTTTTGACAGTGGAATATTCCACTTTTCCTAATTCCTTGCCTAAAGATTGATTTTTTGCAGAGTATGGCTAGAACCAAAAAGACAGCAAGGAAGTTGTACCCTGAGGGTCAGGACAAGAATGCCCAAGGGGAAAATGTCCAGGAGCAAAATTCCCAGAAGGTTCAAGCCAAAGTGCCAGACCAGCCTTCAAAAAAAAGGGTCAACTACCATGTTAAGTCTTTGAGGGAAATAAGAAGAGCCCAAAAGTCTGTGGGATTGTTGATCCCAAGACTTCCATTTATGAGAGTTGTCAAGCAGATCTCATCCAACCTCTGTTCTTTGATGAAGACCTCATCCTTTGTCAATGTGAGGTGGCAAACTCAAGCACTGCTATGCCTGCAAGAAGCTGCAGAGGACTTTGCTATTGATTTCATGAATGATGCCTACTTATGTGCTGCTCATTCTCATAGGGTAACTTTAATGGCGAAGGATTATGTTATTGTTTCAAGAATAAGATATAAGTTTGATAAAGCT
>MU263025.1:32500-35000 GCA_020310875.1 Ceratopteris richardii | reverse complement strand
TGATAGGATACATCACAGGAGATGAAGAAAAGCCAGAATTCAGAGATCCTAGTGTTCCAACTAGGGAGGAGCTTGCAGATTTGAAGAATTGGATGAAGAAGGATGCTCAAGCAAGAAGCATCATCTACATGGCAGTCAATGACTATTTGCTTCCTCACATTAGAGGACTTGAAAGTGCTTGTGACATTTGGAATGCTTTGGAAGAGCATTTCCAAAATACAACCAAATCAAGGAAGGCTTCACTATGGGCAGAATTTACTACCTTCAAGAAGAAGGCCTCACAATCAATCTCTGATTATGTGACAAAGATGAAGGACATTGCAGATTCTTTAGGTGCAATTGATGAAGATATTGAAGAAGACAAATTGGTAAGACAAATACTCACAGGGCTAAGAGGAGATGAGAAATGGAAGCCTTTCATTTTATCTACAGAACTTTCATTAGATCACTTTACTCCTGATTTGAATCAATTGTTAGGTCATATGCTAACTTTTGAGAATGATATCAAAGGAGATGTTGATAAGAGTGCAGGTCATGCAATGTATTTTAAAGACAAGAAGAAAGCTAACAAAGGGAAGCAACAATCAGGTGAAGAAGAAGGTACATCAAACCAAGCAAACTTCATAAGAGGAAGAGGAAATGGCAGAAGTAGAGGAAGAGGCAGAAACAACAAAGAGAATGCAAGAGCTTGTTGGATATGTGGTAAGACCAATCATCTATCTCATGATTGTTGGCATAATAATCAAAACAATGGTAATTATCAGAACTTTAATCAAAGAGGAAGAGGAGGTAGATTTCAGAGAGGAAATTTCAGAGGTAGAGGTGGTAGGAATTCTTTTGGAAGAGGTGGTGGAAGAAACTTCCAAAGTCAATCCTATAATAACACCTACTACAACTATGCATCAGATCAAAAGGAGGATTCGACTCTCATTATGAATACATGTGAAACCTCACATGAGGACATGAGAGTGTTTTATATTGATTCAGGATGTAGTAATCATTTGAGTGGAAATATTGCTTTGATGACTGATCTAGATCATAATGCAATTAATCATACAGTTCAGACAGGTGATAATACAAAGCATAAGGTAAAGTCAATTGGTTCAGTCAAGGCTAAGGATGGGAGCACTCTTCTGAGTAAGGTACTTTATGTTCCCACAATTCCAAAGAATTTGATCAGTGTAGGTCAAATTGTGGAAAAAGGTTATGAAGTAAGGTTTACCAATGATGGAGTTTATGTGGAAGACCCTAGTCAAGGGTATAAACAAGTTATTGCAGGAAAGAAAGAAGGAAGGCTCTTCACATTGAAGGTACAAGGAAATGTTGGACATGCTATGTTCACATATGGAGAGCAGAAGGTGTCAGAATTGGATCTTTGGCACAAAAGACTTGGACACTTTAATGAAAGAGGTATCAAAGAAATGATTAACAATGATTCAGTGCTTGGAATGCCTAACATTGCAGGTCAGCACATGACATACAGATGTGAGGCATGTCAATTAGGTAAGGCTCATAAGCAATCCTATTCCAAGCATGGGTTTATATATTCAGAAAGACTTGAATTGGTGCATACAGATGTGTGGGGTCCTTCAAAGGACTTTAGTATAAATGGTTCAAGATATTATGTCATATATGTTGATGATGCTACCAGGTGGATCACAATTTATGTGATTAAGGAAAAGTCAGAAGTGTTTAATACATTTAAACACTATCATGCATATGCAGAAAGGATTACAGGTCAAAAATTGAAGAGACTAAGGTCAGATGGAGGGGGAGAGTATTTTTCAAATGAGTTCAATGATTATTTGTGGAATGCAGGTATAAAGAGAGAAGTTACTTGCAGGTACTCTCCTCAACAAAATGGGGTAGCAGAAAGAAGAAATAGGACTCTTGTTGAGTTTGCAAGGTCCATGATGAAAGAGAAGAATTGCCCAAATTATTTGTGGGCTGAGGCTGTTAATACAGCTACATATTTGGTTAATAGATTGCCTTGTAAAGTTTTGCAGGGTATGACACCATATGAAGCTTGGTGGGGTAAGAAACCTACCTTAGATCATTGCAGAATATTTGGATGCTTGGCATATGCATATGTGCCATCTCAATTGAGGCATAAGTTGGAGCCTAAGGCAGAGAAGTATGTATTCATTGGTTATGATGATAAGCAAATGGGATACAGGTTGTGGAGTCCATCCACAAAGCAATTTATTGTATCCAAGGATGTTACATTTGATGAGCAAGGTACTTGGTATGCAGGTAAATATAATGTACATGCAGATGATGAAGAAGTAGTGGAACAAAGGAAAGGTAAAGCAAAGATTCAATTACTTGATGAAAGTGAGAGTAATGAAGTGCAGATTGAAGTTGAAGAGAGGCCAAGGTTTGATCCAGAATGTGATGAACCAGAGACCTCAAGAAGTGCAGAAGTTAGGAGATCATCTAGGCACAAATGGCAACCTACAAGGTATAGCTATGACACTTCATTCTTAACTACTAAAGATTA
>MU263025.1:17500-27500 GCA_020310875.1 Ceratopteris richardii | reverse complement strand
TTTGCTGTCCTCCAGCTAGCTGAAAAAGGGGGATTCGGAGGGAGTCTCTACGGGAATCGAGAGGGGGTGTTCAGTGCAGACGGGGAAAAAAAAGCTGGAGTAGCATCCGATGAACTAGGATGGATCTTCGAGGGTTCGTTTCTATGTGGCTTTGGGGAGGAGGCATTCCTTGGTGTTCTTTTCTTCGGCTGGGCAGAGTTTTAGAGTAGATTCTCTCTATTGTGCATCGGATGAGGGCGAGCTAGGCTGAGGATTAGAAGCATGTTGGGAAAACGCACCTCTACAACAGAAGGAGAGAGGACAAGTTGCTGAGGTATCCACACCTTGGATCAGGGGAGTTTGTTTTCCCGCATGATGCAATGCGCAACCTCCTATGTTGCTTCAGGTAACTTCATGATCTGAATGAGCTGGACTCGGGATTTGAAGTGGTAATAAATTTAGTATGAAGAGAGTGCTGAGAGAAGTAAAGGACCTTGTAAAATGACTTAGTACAAGCACGGTTGTAATTCGGAATTATCAAATGTAATGTCAACCCCTGCATATCTCTCGATTAGCTAGAACTATTAATATTTGAAAAAAGGGTTAATCTTTAAAACAGCTATACCTCGACTACAATCAACTCTTCTATTAGGTTGGATGCAAAAGCTTCAGTACAAATTTGATGCAAAAATTTAGACTTGTGTCGTGTGTTGCCAGTGAATATTGAGGATAACGTAATGCACTACACTTGCAGTATAAAGCTACATCTGTGATAGTTCCAGTCTCAATGACTTTATTAGAGCCTCATTCATCACACAACCTTGCTCGGATTCTTTTTTAGAGGACTGTCTGCAGAATGTCTCTTATACCTCTGGCTTTCTCAACCATGTTCCAAGTTTTATTGAATTATCTTCAGAGTTTAAGAAAAAAAATTGCATTATTGCTTCTGCGAATGGGCATGAGAGCTTAATACACACCTCTAGATTAAGTCTCTGTTGGCTATGTTTGTAACGAAGGGAATGGGAGAAAAAACATTGGGTGTGGGGGAATCTCCATGAAAAAGGGGAAGTTGGTTTTTGTCCAGCAATGAGGGCAGATGATGGGGAAAAACAAAGGGGACTCACAATATAGAAGACAACGGGATTTGCGTTGCATTTCATATTTCACACAGACATACATGAGGAGAGGAATTGGATTGGGAAACCAAGATATATGAAATGAAAAATTGGTTGCACTTGAAAATATATGTGGCATCAGGCTGTTCGGGGGCACATGAGAAAAGTTGAAAGTGGAGTGCTCAGTTGTTGATGTGCAAAGCTAAAAGGATAAATGCATGGAAAACATGAAGATATATGGTTCAGGGAGTCAATTGCATATATGCACGTGACAAAGCTAAGCTAAGGAGTTTAATTGCGTCTTTTGCAGAAGCTTCTTCAGCTTGATGAAGGGAGATATAATGTGAGGATGATGAGAAAGAGAGAAAAATAGAGAGTTCTTCTATGGCTGAAGGCAATGTACAGAGTTGGAGAGTATATCATTCATTTGCTTTGTGTTCGATTAAATTTTCTTTTGTTCACATGCACGGAAAAGATGTGTGTCACTGATGTATGAGGATTCTTGATGGAGCAAAAATGCATTTGAAATTGGATTGAAGACAGAAGTCGATGCTTTTCGAGACTTGTAAATCCTTGCTGACATATGTTCCCTGCTGCTTTATCTGCATCATTTGTACAGGTATGATGAGTGTCAGCGTATGAAGTTTGGGCTTGTGGTTGAGTGTATGTGAGAGTGTGTTAGTGTGTGAAGATTTGAATGCCTGAGTTTCGAATGTTTGAGAATGAATGCGTGAGTAAAGTTGTGGATAAAGTGTTCGTGTGGAAGGTTGCATGTTTAAAGGTGTGCTGGTGTGTGAGTGAGTTTGTGTGCTTGACTGGGCGTGCGTTTGAGTGAGAGTGTCGGAGGTTGAGAGTGAAATAAACTGGGTACATTGCGAGAAATAGCAGAGAGATAACTACATATAGGGCAGTTATTTGCACATTTTGCACGCGCAAGACCGTATCCATAATTGGCTATCCTACTGGGGATCCCAAAAGAGGGCATATTCGTGAGCAATTGTGGACTCAAAGTAAAAGAAAGTGGCCTAGTACAAGTTAGTTGAACAAAACATAGGTGTGTGTGCAACACTTTCCCTTGGACTAAGAGAGCTTTCATTTTGGTGCGTCTGCCGAGAATAGCTTGGCACGTCTCTATAAGAGAGTGCCATAGGTTCACCTAGCGCCACATGTTGGCCGAGCTTGCGGACTCCAGATCTAGTACATGAGCGAGGGGAGCTCATCCTCAGGAGCAACACAAACGCAAAGAGAGGAACGCGCTCAGAGAAGAGCCCTTGAAAGAGAAAGGAAGAGGTGGGAATCGCAAGGTGAGTCAACCTCGACTAGCTCGAAGAAATCTGCCAAAAATGTGTACGCCCGTAGGAGAGTCGCGAATCAAGTGCGAAAGTTTGAAGGAGGGATCCTGAGGCCACGTGCGCTAAATTTCTGGGATCGAAGTGATATTGACATCAACCTCTGTTCGAAATGGCTCAACGGATTTCGGTTCATTTGGGGGATTTTACCAAGTTCTCAGGTGCTTGGGACGAGGATCCGGATAGTTTTATCCAACTGTTTGAGGTTACTTGTGAGGCCAATGAGGTAGTTGACCAGGATCAAAGGTTGAGGATTTTTCCGGCTATTCTTCGTGATGAGGCAGCCAATTGGTATGGGAATTCGACACCACGAGAGCGTGGAACTTATCAGATGCTAAAGGAAGCCTTCTTGGCAAAGTATCGACGACAAGGCTTCCAAGATAGATTGGCCCAACAGATGGATTACCTGCGACAGGGAGTCAATGAGAGCATTGATAACTACATTCAGAGAATGGAAACCTTGGTAAGAAAAATGGGCGCGAATTCCCCGAACGATGAGACATTGAAAAGAAGATTCATTGCGGGATTGAGAGATCCTACGGCGCAGCAGCATATCAGCCTGACAAGACCTGCAACTTTAATAGATGCTAAGGAACAAGCAAGGCTTTGGGAGGAAGTACAATTATGTCAACAGAGGAAGATGGAGCTCTTATACGAGCCAATGGGAGGCCAAGGAAACATACCGATGAAAGATCCTGGCCAAGGAAGTCCCGCATTGACGACCCCAGCTTTTGTAGCTGCCACTAGCACGCCAGGCGAGGTAAAGCCTGTGCTAACTAAAGAACGAATATTGGAGTTGGTCACACAAGCTATAAAAGCTGCCACAATGACCCAGGAAACATACACAGTAAAACTAGAGGTAAATACAAACCCCAACCAAGTGTTTAGATCGAATACATGGTGTGGAAAGTGCCATGGTTATGGCCATTTGGCTTTAGAATGCCCTACAGTCTCGAGAGTATTCATAGATAGATCAACCCCTAGAATGCGTTGCACTTTTTGTGGAAGGACTAATCACACTGAGGATCGATGTTACAACAAGAGGGCCTATGAAGAGAGGACCATGAAATCGGGAGATACAAGAGAAAGATCCTACATGGGATTGCCTGCTCAAAGTGTCCCACCTACATCTTGTTGGGAAAATAGACAAATTTATGGATATGGTGCTCAGGGTCAGGGAGGAGACTATCCGAGAGGAGTCGCACGTGATCAAAGGAGAGATGGTCCAATCCAGTGCTGGAGATGCCATGGCTTTGGCCATACTCAATCTAGATGTCCAAACGAAAAGAAACCAGTTGATTATACCCCGCTATGTAGGTACTGTAGTGGAGAGGGCCACTTTGATGAAGATTGTCCAAAACGAAGAGCTTCCACTGGCAAGGATAAGGGGCAAGTAGGGTCCTCGAATTATGTTGAGACTCAAATGCATTCCACACCGAGAGCTCAAGAGCCAGTTCCTACGATCGGAGTAGTGTTCAAGACACCGAACCCTCAAGAAGGCTCTAGCTCGTCAATGCACTTTGTGGATGCTTACCCGGCCAAGAAACCGCATAAAGAGCCAACGATGGCAGTAGTCACAAGGAATCAAGAGTATTTAAAGAAACATCCAGAAGGTGAAAGCGAAAAAGCTAGCCAAGAGAAAATACCCGAACATGGAGAGGTAGAGAACCAAGTTGGAGGATTTGCTGAACAGCAAGAGTTTGAGGATGGGGAAGAGATTGAGATCCTTCCACCAGTGACCAAGGAGTTTGTGCCAGGCATAGCACCATTCCCTGAAAGATTAAGGGCTCCAAAGTGTAGGAAGGAAAGACAAAGTTTGGAAGAAGTGGACATCGTAAAGCTACTCGCTGACACGAAAGTCACGTTGGACATTGGCACATTGCTGAAATGTTCACCTGCATATAGGAAACAATTCTACAACGAATATATTAAGAAGCCGAGGAAAGCTCGAGATAAAAAGAGACAAGATAAAGAGGTCCAAGGTATGATTCAAAGTATTACTACGCAAATTGATTCGAATGCTCCAGGTGTGACAGTCGAAATTAAAGGATATGTAGTCCCCGGTGCTCAGTTAGATAGTGGAGCCGCAGTCAACTTAATGACTGAGTACATGATGAAAGCTTTGGGCCTAAACCACATGGAAGAAACTCCAATGTCCTTGAGAATGGCAGATCAAACGTAAGTAAAGCCTGTCGGTCTTTTGAAGAATGTAAGCACAGTTGTGGGCGGTCTAGAGTTTAAAGTTGATTATCTAATAGTAAGACCAAGGACCTCAGAGGCCACCTTCTCGATCTTACTTGGACGGCCATGGCTGGTGCAAGCCGAATGTGTGCACGATTGGCGCACAGGATTTATCACAATTGGACCAAAGGCTGATCGAATACAACTTCAAGTGTCTCCAAACTTGTGCGACAAGAAATCGACAACAGGTGGGAGCACTTTCCAATCACAACATCATCAAGGAATAAGGAATATTCGCGAGAAGCTCAGGTGGAAAAATGGGAAGTTTTTCCAGAAAAGTTCTTGAGCGTGGGGTCAGAGCTACCAGATGGAGTACGAGATTGCATTAAAGTGGCACTCAAAAATTGCAGCAAGGCCTTTGCATGGTCATATAGTGATCTGAGAGGAATTGATCCCCGAATCTGCCAACATTATATAGATTTGGAAGAAGGCACCCGACCAATATGTCAACGACTTAGGCGGACAAATCCAGTCTACTTGGAATTGATCAAGCTGGAATTGACTAAGTTATTGGAAGCAGGATTCATATATCCCATCGCATCCAGTGAATGGGTATCACCAATCGTAGTTGTTCCGAAAAAAAACAAGAAAATCCGCATTTGCATAGATTATCAGAAGTTGAACGAGCGCACAAAAAGGATCACTTCCCTTTGCCGTTTACTGATCAAATCTTGGACAGAGTGGCTGGCCATAAATTGTTCTCATTTTTGGATGGTTTCAGTGGTTACATACGCATATCGTGTGATGCCATTTGGATTATGCAATGCACCGGCCACATTCCAGAGGGGAATGCTAGCTGCATATCAAGACTATTTGCAGGATTGGATGGAGATATTTCTCGATGACTTTGCGATCAGAGGCAACGATGAAAACATGATGGAGAGGATCGAAGCTATTTTAAGAAGAAGCATTGAAAAAGGCATCGCATTAAATCTTGAAAAGTGTACATTTGGAGTACGAAGAGGATTGCTCTTGGGACATGTTATTTTCGAAAAAGGGATCGCGGTTGACGAGGATAAAGTAGAAAAAATCGGACAACTTCCACCTCCTCAAAACTTGCGGCAACTTAGAGGATTCTTGGGGCATGCTAATTATTATCGACGATTTATATTAAATTTTGCATCAATAGCAGCACCACTGACGAATCTTTTGAGGAAAGACCAACAATATCAATGGACTGGAGAGTGTCAAGTTGCATTCGACTTGATCAAAGAGAGATTGATAAATGCACCGATTTTAGTAGCACCTGATTGGACGAAAGAATTTCATGTGCATACAGATGCTTCTCAAACTGCAGTTGGAGCAGTGCTATGTCAAGCCGATGAAAAGAAATTGGACCACCCTATTTATTACGCAAGTCGAAACTTGAATAGCACTGAAAGAAACTACACGACTACAGAAAAGGAATGCCTCTCGATGATCTTTGTGGTAAACAAGTATCGGCATTACCTGATGGGAAAGTATTTCACGTTTTATGTGGATCACGAAGCCCTAAAGTATATCATTAATAAACCCGAGCTATCAGGACGATTGATGAGGTGGATGCTACTCCTCCAAGAATTTCAGTTCACAGTGGTAACCAAACCAGGCAAAGCGCACATTTTGGCTGACCATTTATCTCAAATTATTAATGAGGAGCCAATCTCTGGTGTGCCCGATGATGCTCCTGATGGACATCTATTTCAGGTTGATGCTAAAGTACCTTGGTATGCTGACTTGGTGAATTTCTTGTGCACCACTAAATACCCGTCGGGAGCAAGCAAGAGAGAGAAGCAAAAACTGTTAGCATTGGCAAAACACCATAGCATCATTGGGGGGCAACTCTATCGATATTTTGTCCATGAAAGCATTTATCGGAGGTGTCTCGAGGAAGAAGAAGCAACCCTAGTTTTGAGGGCATTGCATGATGAACCCTGCGGTGGGCATTTTGCTGGTGAGCTGACGACAAGAAAGATCTTATTGGCTGGGTATTGGTGGCCAACGCTGTTCAAAGACTCTCACACATACTGCAAGAAATGTGACAAATGCCAAAGAATGGGCAAACCAACATTAGCACATGCAGCTCCTCTTACGCCGGTGTTGGCTCTTAAGCCTTTTGAAAAATGGGGAATTGATTTTGTGGGGCCTATTGATCCTCCCTCAAGACGTAGATCCAATAGGTATATCTTGGTCTGCACTGACTATGTTACCAAGTGGGTAGAAGCCAAAGCTCTGAAAACTGATTGAGCTATTGATGTAGCTAAATTTTTGTATGAACAAATTATCACCCGATTCGGATGCCCGTTGGAGATAGTGAGTGATAGAGGAACACATTTTGTCAACGAATTGATCAAGGAATTAATGGAATTGTATAAGATCAGACATAGGAAAAGCACTCCATATTATCCGAGGGCAAATGGACAAGTGGAAGTTACCAACAAGGTTCTTGAACAGATTCTGACAAAGACAGTAGCTGTGCATAGGCGAGACTAGGATGAGAGACTTTTGGAAGCTTTGTGGGCGTATCGAACATCCTACTGAGTGACGACTAAGAGCACTCCGTTCTCCCTAGTATATGGCGAGGAAGCCATCTTTCCCATCGAAAAAGAAGTTCCGACATTAAGAGTGGCCATCGAGGCCAGGCTGGGAGAGGAAGAGTCATTGAAGGAGAGGTACATACAACTGGTCAAGCTAGAAGAAAAGAGACTCATTGCACAACAAAGTCTGGAAGCTATTCAGAGAAGACATAAGGAGAGGCACGACAAGAATCTCAAGACCTATGCGATTCAAGAAGGGGATTTGGTGCTAGTCTATGATAGCAAATATTATAAATTCCCGGGGAAGTTACAGACAAGATGGGCAGGGCCGTTTAAAGTGGTGGAACTCAACTCCAATGGTTCCATGCAAATTCAAGATTTAGGAGAAGAATGTGCTCCCGTGAAGGTTAATGCACTTCGAGTTAAACCATATTTCAACTAGCATTAGGACAGGAGAAGCCAGAGGAGATCCAAGCGGAAGGACGTAGTAGACTCCTTGTACATAGATGTATAGTTTTATATATATATATATATATATATATATATATATATATATATATATATATATATATATATATATATATATATACATACATATATATATATATATATATATATATATATATATGCGCATATGTTAGCTATGATTTTTTTGTCATAAATATTATCTCTTGCTAGCTCAAGAATTTTGGACTTCTAATTATTTTTTGTGTTGTGCAGAGACTGTTAGGAGCTAAGTAACAAAATGGTAGATCAAATAACTCAACTCTATTTGTACGAGCTGGGGATATATTTCTCGGACCAAACATTCACCCGCATGTACATAGAGGTCGACGACTTTGCGACCGAATATGATGTGGAGCAAGCGCACTGGCTGGTATGCCTCATAAATCAGGGTTTGGATATTATTTTTCATATTGAGTGGTTTGAGACATACCTGATCCGACATGTAGGATGGGCGGGTGATCGATATTACTATTTCAACCCTTCGAGGGAAATGCCTAACGAAGAGAACGATATCACTTGGGCTTGGGCAGATCTGTTAACGATAGGTAGCGATGACAGAGCTCCTGAAGTAGAGCCAGACTCGCCCTAGGGAAGTCATCGGGATGCGAGTACGAGGTGAGGCTATATGAGACATCCCGAAGACCCACGTTCTAGATCATCTAAGGATAGGTATATAAGGGACCAAGGCATAGCCAGTTGTAGTTACCTAGTGAAAAGTCAAATCGATGAATACATATGTAGTGTCTGTAATTGAGAGAATGGAGTGAAGAGGTGGTTGATCTGTCAAAGGCTGGAGTGTGTATGTTTGCATGTCTGTGTGGGGAAAGTGGGGAAAATCCCTTTCTTCCTCTCCCTAATTCTCAGGACTGGGGTATTTATTTTTATATATATAGATGCTAAAAAAAAAAAAAAACTTTGTGTTGTGTTTCTCCCAACGCGCTATGGTGGGCTAGTAGGTGGGTGGAGTTATCCTAGCCAGGTGGTTAGGACCACGAGCCGCAGCTAGCTTCGCCATAGGATTGGGATGCATATGCTTGTGTTTTAGCTACGCGCCATAACGGGTTGGTAGGTAGGTGGAGCCATCGTGGCTAAGTAGTCGAGCCCACGAGCTGCATCCAGCTTCGTTATGGGCTAGCTGATATATGTTACGTGTCTATCGTTATGTGTTTTTGTGTTGTGCGCTGCGTTGCATTGGTAGATGGGTGGAATCAACCTGGTCGGGTGGTCAGGTCCACGAATGGCATCCAATGTCAACATAGGCCAACGTGTGAATATAAATAAAATTTACTTATGAAATTATTCCCCACTCCTGAGGGGGAGAGAGAGAGGAGAGGGTGATGATCGCCTGGAAGGGAACATTATTTGCTTGTGTAATTGGTATATGGTGGCTTGCGACAGATCAGCTCACTCCGAATCAACATTCTCAAAGGCACGGATACTGTATATGTACTTATAGATGAGACCTTAGCGAGGTAATGCAACGGTCTTGCTTTATAACTTGTGTGCTCTATCCGAGGGTTTTCTAGTGTGTGGGGCACTCCAGGGTTTTTATGTAGGTCTTGACTTGTACTTGAGTCTCGATGACTTTTGTAGGACGACGATGGGGATTCTTCAGAAGTGTCTTGTCATGGAATAATTGTACATAGCGAATAGTAGGTGCAATAATGGGGTATGCATTTTGGGTATGTTGCATCTCCTGTTGGATTCATTTCAGCTGTCGTTGTTTATTTTGGTATTTTCTTTTCTGTTTTCCGCAATGATAGTTGCATGTGTAAAACATGGAAAGGTATGCATGTGTTATTTTGGTCGAGACTATTTTCATGATGGAATGCATGAGCCATTTGCTGCATGATGGAAATGGAGTTGCATATATGTGCGTGTCCTTGGATTATGTTGTAAATGAATGATTTGCATGTATTCATGAGTGATTTTTTGAGCACTAATAGCTTCAATGAGTGCAGGTTCCGTTGGAGTAATGGTTCGATGAAAAGGTATGTAAACAAGTTGTAAACTGACATGTTCATGGTTGTTTAAATTATATTGCAGCATGGACAGCTCGTCGAGGACAACTTCACAAATAAGAAGAGGCGAGTATGTTAGCTCAAGAAATGATTGGTTTTTATGCACTAATGTGTTGCTATTTGGCAGGAGAAGATGTTTGATTGCAGGTTATGGAGAATACGGGCATATTCAAGATGCAATTACTTGTGTTAAGCTGATGCAGTTTGAAGGTCCAACTTTCGGGGGAAAGAGACTTAAAGTGCTCTCTGAGTTTTCGACGGGCACAAGTTCT
>MU263025.1:0-5000 GCA_020310875.1 Ceratopteris richardii | reverse complement strand
ATGTATTTTTGAAAAGGATGACGAGTTAGACTCGTATATATATCTACAGATACGTATTCATAAGAAGAGAGAGTGATATAGATCAGATAGAGAAGAATAGGTGAAGAGGTGATGAACATTGTATGTATCATCAACCATATGTATGAAAAGTAATGAAGAAGAAAAGGTTGTAGAATTCTGCGCGTCGATCTTCTCTCCCATTCTCCTTCTGTGCTTAATCTTTTGAGAAATCCTTTTGCACGTATCTAAGTCCATAGCTAATCCATCTATGGCTAAAATTTGAGAGATTAATTTCAATCAGGCTGTGAGAATTTTGTTTAGGAAAGATTTAACTTGGCAAAGTTGCACAACCTTAAGGCGAAGTGTTGTGCAAAGTTTTATCAAAAACTTTACAGGATTGATTAGTCAATGAGTGACTAATCTGCAGCAGACTTTTCTGAAGAAACTGAAATTTTCAGAATAATCAATTTTCTGATAATTTGGTGAAGATTCTCTAAGTTTGGTGGAGTCTAAAGTTGATCTTGATATAGAGGTGATCTAAATTCAAGGTTAACTTATTCTTTTGGAGATTAACACTCTCCATCAGTGGTATCAGAGCAGGTTGTGTCAAAATTGAAGTGAAGAAGACTCCGACTATTGCAGAAGTACAAATCTTTACATCTTGAAGGTGCAGAAGGGTAAAGGTTGAAGAAAACTTGAAGGAAGACATACAAAGAGCATCAAAAGGATCAGAAGGAGCAACATTCGAAGTAAAGGTACATTTATTATCTGTAAAGGTTAAAGATTTGAAGCTACAGGTGAAGTAAGGATGGGAGATAGTCTCCAAATTGAAAAGTTGGATAGAGAGAACTATCCTGCATGGTCTATGAGGATGGAAGCTCACCTTATGAGCAAAGATCTGATAGGATACATCACAGGAGATGAAGAAAAGCCAGAATTCAGAGATCCTAGTGTTCCAACTAGGGAGGAGCTTGCAGATTTGAAGAATTGGATGAAGAAGGATGCTCAAGCAAGAAGCATCATCTACATGGCAGTCAATGACTATTTGCTTCCTCACATTAGAGGACTTGAAAGTGCTTGTGACATTTGGAATGCTTTGGAAGAGCATTTCCAAAATACAACCAAATCAAGGAAGGCTTCACTATGGGCAGAATTTACTACCTTCAAGAAGAAGGCCTCACAATCAATCTCTGATTATGTGACAAAGATGAAGGACATTGCAGATTCTTTAGGTGCAGTTGATGAAGATATTGAAGAAGACAAATTGGTAAGACAAATACTCACAGGGCTAAGAGGAGATGAGAAATGGAAGCCTTTCATTTTATCTACAGAACTTTCATTAGATCACTTTACTCCTGATTTGAATCAATTGTTAGGTCATATGCTAACTTTTGAGAATGATATCAAAGGAGATGTTGATAAGAGTGCAGGTCATGCAATGTATTCTAAAGACAAGAAGAAAGCTAACAAAGGGAAGCAACAATCAGGTGAAGAAGAAGGTACATCAAACCAAGCAAACTTCATAAGAGGAAGAGGAAATGGCAGAAGTAGAGGAAGAGGCAGAAACAACAAAGAGAATGCAAGAGCTTGTTGGATATGTGGTAAGACCAATCATCTATCTCATGATTGTTGGCATAATAATCAAAACAATGGTAATTATTAGAACTTTAATCAAAGAGGAAGAGGAGGTAGATTTCAGAGAGGAAATTTCAGAGGTAGAGGTGGTAGGAATTCTTTTGGAAGAGGTGGTGGAAGAAACTTCCAAAGTAAATCCTATAATAACACCTACTACAACTATGCATCAGATCAAAAGGAGGATTCGACTCTCATTATGAATACATGTGAAACCTCACATGAGGACATGAGAGTGTTTTATATTGATTCAGGATGTAGTAATCATTTGAGTGGAAATATTGCTTTGATGACTGATCTAGATCATAATGCAATTAATCATACAGTTCAGACAGGTGATAATACAAAGCATAAGGTAAAGTCAATTGGTTCAGTCAAGGCTAAGGATGGGAGCACTCTTCTGAGTAAGGTACTTTATGTTCCCACAATTCCAAAGAATTTGATCAGTGTAGGTCAAATTGTGGAAAAAGGTTATGAAGTAAGGTTTACCAATGATGGAGTTTATGTGGAAGACCCTAGTCAAGGGTATAAACAAGTTATTGCAGGAAAGAAAGAAGGAAGGCTCTTCACATTGAAGGTACAAGGAAATGTTGGACATGCTATGTTCACATATGGAGAGCAGAAGGTGTCAGAATTGGATCTTTGGCACAAAAGACTTGGACACTTTAATGAAAGAGGTATCAAAGAAATGATTAACAATGATTCAGTGCTTGGAATGCCTAACATTGCAGGTCAACACATGACATACAGATGTGAGGCATGTCAATTAGGTAAGGCTCATAAGCAATCCTATTCCAAGCATGGGTTTATGTATTCAGAAAGACTTGAATTGGTGCATACAGATGTGTGGGGTCCTTCAAAGGACTTTAGTATAAATGGTTCAAGATATTATGTCATATATGTTGATGATGCTACCAGGTGGATCACAATTTATGTGATTAAGGAAAAGTCAGAAGTGTTTAATACATTTAAACACTATCATGCATATGCAGAAAGGATTACAGGTCAAAAATTGAAGAGACTAAGGTCAGATGGAGGGGGAGAGTATTTTTCAAATGAGTTCAATGATTATTTGTGGAATGCAGGTATAAAGAGAGAAGTTACTTGCAGGTACTCTCCTCAACAAAATGGGGTAGCAGAAAGAAGAAATAGGACTCTTGTTGAGTTTGCAAGGTCCATGATGAAAGAGAAGAATTGCCCAAATTATTTGTGGGCTGAGGCTGTTAATACAGCTACATATTTGGTTAATAGATTGCCTTGTAAAGTTTTGCAGGGTATGACACCATATGAAGCTTGGTGGGGTAAGAAACCTACCTTAGATCATTGCAGAATATTTGGATGCTTGGCATATGCATATGTGCCATCTCAATTGAGGCATAAGTTGGAGCCTAAGGCAGAGAAGTATGTATTCATTGGTTATGATGATAAGCAAATGGGATACAGGTTGTGGAGTCCATCCACAAAGCAATTTATTGTATCCAAGGATGTTACATTTGATGAGCAAGGTACTTGGTATGCAGGTAAATATAATGTACATGCAGATGATGAAGAAGTAGTGGAACAAAGGAAAGGTAAAGCAAAGATTCAATTACTTGATGAAAGTGAGAGTAATGAAGTGCAGATTGAAGTTGAAGAGAGGCCAAGGTTTGATCCAGAATGTGATGAACCAGAGACCTCAAGAAGTGCAGAAGTTAGGAGATCATCTAGGCACAAATGGCAACCTACAAGGTATAGCTATGACACTTCATTCTTAACTACTAAAGATTATGCTTATTTGGTAAAAGCAGATGAAGACCCTTCTACATATGAAGAAGCCAAAGGGAAGAAGAATTGGGAAGATGCTATGCAAGAGGAGTATGATGCATTGATAGAGAATCAAACATGGGATTTGGTTCCTAAACCTAATAGTCAAAAGATTATTGGGAATGTAAGTGGGTTTACAAAACAAAGAGATTTGCAGATGGAGTGTGTCTAGGTACAAAGCTAGACTTGTTGTGAAAGGGTATGCACAGACATATGGAGTGGACTATGATGAGACTTATAGTCCTGTGGCAAAGATGACAACCATCAGGACACTCATTGCAATTGCTGCTTGTAAAGGTTGGAAGTTGTCTCAATTAGATGTTAAAAATGCTTTCTTGAATGGTTACATTTCAGATGAAGTCTACATGGAGCAACCAGATGGGTTCAAAGATCAAGTGAGTCCAAATTATGTATGTAAGCTCAAGAGAGCTTTGTATGGATTGAAGCAAGCCCCAAGGGCTTGGAATTATAGGCTTGTAAAATTCTTGAATGATCTTGGATTTCAAGCATCAAAGGCAGATAGTAGCTTGCTAGTTAAAGCAAGTGAAGATGGGTTCATTTATGTGTGTATTTATGTTGATGACATAATACTTACAGGAACAGATGATAAGGGGATACAAATGATCAAGAAGCAGATGGAGAAAGAGTTCAAAATCAGTGATTTTGGGGAACCTATCATTCCTCTTGGGAATGGAGATTTCTTATACTCAACATGGAGTATATGTGACCCAAGAAAGGTATCTTAAGAATTTGCTAACCAAATTTAAAATGGAAGATTGCAGGGTTGCACCTACACCTTTGGAAGTGAACCATAAATTGTCTAGGTTTGGAGGAGAAGAGTTCAGAGATATGAAACTCTATCAAAGTTTGGTTGGTAGCTTGATTTATGCTACATTGGACAAGGCCTGACTTGTCATATGCAGTTGGTGTGCTTTCCAATTCATGCATTGTCCTAGAAAGGAACATTGGATTGCAGGACAAAGAGTACTTTAGGTACATCAAGGGTACACTCAGAGAAGGGTTGTACTATGGGTTTACTTCAGATACAAGAATCAAGATATATAGTGATGCAGATTGGGCAGGTAATGTGGATGATAGAAGATCAACACATGGATACTTATGCTATGTAGGAGACAAATTGATTTCATGGAGTTCCAAGAAGCAACATACAGTTGCTTTGTCATCTACAGAGGCAGAATATAAAGGTATGGTGGAAGCTGCAAAAGAGGTAATATGGCTAAAGACACTTTTGAAAGTTTTTGATGTGATTCAGAGTACTCCTATTATTTGTGGAGACAATATGAGTTCATTATACTTGGCAGCTAATCCTGTATTTCATGCTAGAACTAGCATATTGAAATACAGTATCATTTTCTGAGAGAGAAGGTCATTGAGAAGGAAATTGAAGTCATACACACCCCTACAAAGATCAACTTGCAGATATGATGACTAAAAGTTTGGATGGACCTAAGTTGCAGAGGTTAAAGATATGGCAGGAATAAAGAAGATGCAGGTAATCACAATTGAAGATTGAGGGGGAGCTGTTGGAGCAGAACAATCATCAA
>MU263024.1:30000-50890 GCA_020310875.1 Ceratopteris richardii | reverse complement strand
TTGTACCAGCCCCTTGTTGCTTTAGATTTGAGTTGTAGGCCCTCTTAGCTTTCCAATGACACTAAATAAGTGATTATGTACTTTGGAAATGATGTGAGAAATGATTGAACCAAAAAATACTACTTCCAAGTTGAAGGATTAATAAAAACCTTCTATTTTTGTTCACACACGTGCTACTTGTTAAGCTCAGTGTGTCCAGTACAGGAATTAGAGCACTTCCTCTTAGAGGCATCAAGTCTCTTAATGAGCTAATGATTCCAAGTGGAATCACTTAAAATGATGCATTATACACAGAGCAATCAATTTAGCAATTGAGTCATTACCCTCGAATTTTTAGGACCTTTGTGGAGTTTGACCAATGAGTGCTTCGATATGATTTTCTCCAACTTGGCTGAATAGAATGTCTTAAATATTTGTGATCATGTAGAGACCTTGGAGCTGAATCCAACAAGCTATATAACATTGAAAATGGTAGAGAAATGACTACAATATGAGCAGTACAAGTTGACTGTTATGAGTGACTATCACAGAGAGATGATATATAGACAATGTAGATCTATTGTATTAGAAGACAATGTTGTACAAGATCATAGGCATGATAGTCATAGCCTAATGATGAGGAGAAGTGTAGGTTACAATGTTACTCACTCTCTTACAATGTGGTAATGGAGAACTCGGGAATAGAGTCACACACCTGTGAGTTTTTTGACATCGTTTATAGATGAGTGATATCAAATTTGAATTTGAATTGTTCATTGGCTCTCACTAAAAGTGAACCTTCAATCTAGGAGATATTCTCTCAAATTTGAGTCGTGAATTTTCAACTAATAAACTCCACGAGTTTAGTGGTAGTTACAATCATTCTTCCAATTCAAAGTGACTTTTAGAAATGGTAAAGGATAAAAACTCTCTAGCAATGGTTTCCATGGAACTTCTATTGTTCATAAACTTTAGCCAAATGTGTAGGCTTGTTATTTGCACAAACAGCTCCCCCTCAAGCCAAAATTTTTGGATTGGCCTTCATCATCAATCTTCTTGAATGTCCTGCAATCCAATCATAGACTTAAACCTGCAAAGTTTTGTACCATCTAATGCTTTAGTCAATAAGTCTACACATTGCATATTAGTAGACACACAGACCAACTCAATTTCTTTGCTCAATAGCTCCTCTCTCACATAATGATAGTTGACTTCTATATGCTTGGTCCTAGCATGATAAATAGGATTTTCTGCAAGATGTAGTGAGCTTGTATTATCTACAAAAATTATTGGAGATATAGTATGCAAACCCAAATCTATGTATAGTAATATGATCCATATGGCCTCTTGAGTAGCATTGGCCAATCCTCTATACTCTACCTCTATAGAAGACAAAGCAACAGTAGGTTGCTTCTTTGAAGACCATGATATAGGTTTATCACTTGCAAAGGATAGGTATCTTGAGGTACTTCTATCATCTTTGCAACCTGCCCAATCTGCATCTAAATATATTTTGATGTTCAAGTTTGAGGTATAAGGAAAATATAAACCTTGATTTTGAGTGCCCTTTAGGTACTTCAAAATCCTTTTGGCAGCTTCCAAATGAGGTGTCCTAGGTTTGTGCATAAACTGACTTAAAACACTTACTCCATAACAAATATCAATCCTTGTCAATGTAGCATAGTTCAAGCTTCCCACTATGCTTTGGTAACCTGCAATGTTCTCAAGCACATCACCTTCATAAGCACTTAACTTTTGATTAACCTCCATTGGAGTACTTGCTACTTTGGCATCCTAGAAATGAGACTTCTTTAACATATCCTGTATATACATTCTCCGAGTAATATAAATTCTAGAGTTAGTATAGTCTAACTCAAGTCCAAGAAAATATTTTAGTGATCCAAGGTCACTAATTTTGAGCTCCTGCATTATCTGATTATTGATCTACTTGATGCCATTGGCATCATTACCTATGAGTATGATATCATCAACATATACACATAGGTATATTATCTCTGAGTTTCTCCTCTTAATAAATAGAGATGTATCTACTTTACTCATGATGAATCCTTGATCCTGAAGGTATGTAGTCAACCTATGGTTCCATGCCCTAGGTGCCTGCTTCAATCCATAAAGAGCTTTGTTAAATTTACATACATATGTTACCTTGCTTGGGTCCTCATAGCAAGGAGATTGGGACATGTACACCTCCTCTGAAATCCAGCAATGTTGGCATTTTGGCAACAGGTGAGAAGGTTTCTCCATAATCACTCCTTGGATTTGTGCAAAACCCTTAGCTAGAAGTCTAGCTTTGTACCTGCTTATTGATCCATCAGAATCCCTTTTGATCTTATAGATCCATCTAGAAGCAGTTACCTTCATAGAATCCTTCTTTGGTATTAGCTCTCTCATCAACAAGTGCATCATGTAAATCTGCATAAAAATGGGATGATCTGAATCATCACATGAAACCTACAAAGGCTTTATAATTCATTATATTATAACAATGGATAAGGTCTACAATATACAAAATTGTTCGTCGATGCCCAGCAATCGCATCTGTGTTAGTGGATCAAAAAGAGGTGATGACTAGTGTCACTCTAGGTCTCTCAAGAAGCTACTCATGCATGTAATAGAAGTGACATTTTTAAGCAAATAGATAAATATTTCTTAATTCACTTTAATTTTTCAAAGAAGTATAGAAGAGAAAAACCAAATCGTTTATCATTTTATCCACATCCATGATCTCCCAATAAGATTTATACCAAGATCACTTATCAAGGCAATTAGATTCAAGATCAAATATATTCATAGGCCGATAGAAATGGAACATGTAGACGATGATTTTGAAGTAAAAGAAGATTTTGTCATTGCGATACCACTCAAGGAAACGAAAGAAAGCATGCAAAGAACAAAAGGAAGTGTACGAAAAGAGAAGGAAGAAAGAACAAGATAGAGCTGTTCACTCTACTTTGAAGCCCTTCAATCTGGATCCTCACTATCTTGCTGTTTGCCAGACCATTCTTGTCTTGTTGACCGACGATACCCGCCGTAACTCCCTTCAGCCAATCTTTGAACGTTAAATTCTTGCTTTCACAGCTATGATCGTTGTTCAGCACTTCGAGCTGCTTATTTTGACCAAACCATCTGCTTATTGGGACTGTCGACCTCACGAACCGAACAAGCGAAATATGCGCATTTACTGATGTGCTTCTGTATGTATTTATGCTGAACCTGTGGCACGACGTGCAGCTTGTGGAACTCATGGAGCAAACATGTTCTTCAATCATTCATTACTTTCACCATGTTCTTCAATCATTCGTCACTTTCACCATCTTCATGTTATCACGAAAACAGTAACAAGAAAACAGTGAAGTACGCGCCGCTGATCCAAGGAAGAAAAGAGAAAAACAAAAGTTGAATCAACTTTGCTGGACCTCACCTACCATGTGACAGTGCCCATGGTATAAGTCCTTGCGCCACACTCGTACAGATGCAAAGTGATGGAGATCTCGTGAAGCTGTTGACAGCGATATAGATCGGGAAAGCAAAAAGCAAAAAGCAAAATCGGAGGGATTATCCCTCCCAACCCAAGTTGATCATCATATCACAGATTTATGAAAGGAGAACTTCGAAATTCGGGCAAGAAAGCTGAAAAGAATCATATATCAATGGATGCAATTGGATGGATCGACTGTATACTGATGATTAACTATATGAAAAGAATCATATATGAATGGATGCAATTTTTTGCCTAGAGGCCATGTAGTCGGTTGAGGCGGAGAAATGATATAAGTGTCCATTTATTTTGTGGTATGCAGGAAAATCTATGCATGCAAAGTTCTATAGGGAAGAGGAAGTCTTGCATTTCCAGAAGCAGATAACCATAGGCTGTAGACTTAAAAAAGTTGTAAAGTGCAATAAAACATTCTGAGATGATATATATGGTCAGGAGGCTTATCCATGCCCTGACAAAACAATAAAAACCAATGTCACTATTATAAATAATATAGCATAGAATCTGGGACAGTATACATGCATCCAAATTAAACACTGATACTCTTAGCTTGCATAATATGAAAGCAAAAAATACTGATTACTTTGTTATTTTTCCATGCATCAAGCTACAAACTCTAGAAGATATTGCGTAAGGCCCTAGATGCTCCCAAAGTTTGAAGATTGTAGCTGACTTGATTGAAGTCTAAAGTGTGAAAGCTTTCCTATTGGAATGGAAGCAAAAAGACAAGTTTTGGCCTCTTTTATTTTTATCATATAGAAAGATTATGAATCATGCAGAAGACTCTAGAAAACGCAAATTGGATTGTGCTGATGCACCACCTGTAGTTCATCCACCCCGACCTAGAAGGGATTGGACACGCCATGTATACCCCCTCGAAATTTTGCTATTTTGTTGCCACGTATAGTTGTTATGAAGATGTTTGCACTCCAAGAAAAAACCAAACGGCTATTTCATAGATATTTATGATTGTATAAGCTTTTTACTTTAATTAAAACTTGCATTAGAAAAAAAATTACTATGTATACCCCCTCTAGATTTTTCTATTTTGTTGCCATGTATAGTTGTTTATGAAGATGTTTGCACTCTAAGAAAAAAGCAAAAGACTAGTTCATAGAGATTTATGATTGTATAAACTCTTTAATTTAATTAAAACTTGCTTTATATAAAAAATGTGTAATAAGTTCTCTCTTAATTTGTTGATTGTATTTGCATGAGCATCTTCAGTTAATTTAGAGTTGCCTCCACTTCACCCTAGACACCTAAACTAAAATCACAACACTGTGTGTGATCATGTATATGTGTGTTACAACACCGACATGATCCACCCGGCCGCCTTCACAACATAGTGAGACTTGAACCTGATGTGAAACATGATAGGCTTGCTTAGGTGTAGGATTTTGATTTACTTAAGAATTAATTATTGATTGTTGCTTCTAAAAGGTCAAGACACAACTAAAGACATGAAACATTGAAGCTATAACTCGGATCCTAGGTTCCCCGAGGTGTTGAGGGCTGGCCCTTAGGGACTTGAGTGCCTCCTTGGGGACCTTGAGCAGCAAGTAGAAGCCTCATCTCTTCAAACTTACCATCAAGAGAAGGAGAAAAATCATATTGCACATATAGTACTTAATTGTATTTAGGATTCATACTAGATCATAAATGTAAAAACCTTTTCCATTGCACACTTTCTTAAGCCTCTTCTCCATGCCAAATGTAGGTAACTTTTCTTCAAGTTCCATCAATTTTTGAGATGCACTCATTGGGCATTTAAGGATTGTTTTCCTCTTTGTGAATGAGCATACAACTTTTCATTTCAAAGAATATTATGTGCACATTTCAACAATTATTTCCATTAGTTAACACTTCTACTTTTCATAAACTAGTTTAAAAGTTATAAAAAAATAAACAGAAAGAAAAACATATAAATTTGAAAAACATAAAAGTGTGCTTGATCTAAACTGAAAAGAAATTAAAGAGAACTTGGAAAGATCAAGATTTGAAAAGAAATTTGAAAAGGACTAAAAAGGAAGTCACTACGAAGTGAAGGAAAGTTCAATAAATATTGAGAATTAAGATCTAAATCTGAAATAGAAGCATCATTGAAACAAGATCAATCAAACTTGAGGGTAAGAAACAAGAATTTAGACTAAATCCTAGGAAATGACATAGAAGTGAAGAGGTTTTACAATGAAGGAAATTTATCTTATTCCCTAGTTGAGCATGCTAGTGAAATCGTCTTGGAGCTTTGCTCTAATTTGAGAGAAATTATTGAACCTATCACTCTCCATATCATCGTACATAATAGAGCCAACCAGAAAAGGAATATGGAGGAAGCTTTGAAGTACGTTATGATAGAGAAAGAGGATGCACAAGTACTGCAGCAAATCCATAAAGAGAAAACCAAGGAACATGACTACTCCTCATGGAACATGTGGCTTGATGGGTAGATGATGTCATGGAAAAAGGAAACCATCCTAAATCCTAGATTCCATGTGACTTTCTATATATCGTGATGCTAAAGTATGACATCTAGAGGTCTTATTCAAATTATTGACATCATCAATGCCATCATTAGATCATAAACGCTTTTGATAACTTCCCTTGAACACCTATATAAGGACATACATCCTCAGTGTTGCCAATGCCACTCTTGGGAGCTCAAGGACTTGCGATCTCCAAGTAAGTAAGTTCCAAGTTCCTGTTTGAGTCCTAGTCTTTTGTCTTGTTCTAGTTTTATCTAGTCTAGTATCTCAGACATCTTATTGTGTCCTATTGTAATCTCATAGTACAAGATCTTGTCAAGTTAATTCTTATATCTAGTTCATCTCCCTCAAGGGAGTTCTTGTAATCCAAATATCTTGTTTCCTACCTATGATACTGGGTTATGGGATCTCTTGTATCATCTCTAGTCACTTTATCCATACCTATCAGTCCCGGGTTGTGGAACTTCTTGTATCATCTAAATATTCTTGTATTATTTCCCCTACATGGGTGATCTCATAATCAAAATTATTATTTCAAAATCTTATCTAATCTAGATTGAGCGCACAATCTAGTGCTCCCCCGACAACCATCTCTTATGCGACACCATCTCTTATGGGACACTGTCCTTTATGTGATGCTAAAAAAGCATCACATATGCAACTGCATCGCATATGCAACACTAGTAGTAAGCATCACTTATGTCATGATATTGCCATCACTTATGCAACCCTGATAACCAATGCATGTTCATTTTTTTATACAATGTGTTAACATCACTTGTGCAATGATCATTTCTTTTAAAGACAAACGAAAATGTTCATTGCTCTTTGATCATCATTCTAGGTATCTATGTTTGAAGAGCAAGACAATGTTCATATCTACATTGCACATACAATCTTGCTCTATCTATCTTTCATCCTCTCTCTCTCTCTCTTTATTTATCGCTCTCTCTCTCTCTCTATTTTTGTCTCTCTCACTCTCATCTCTTTGTCTCCTCTCTCTCCCTCTCTCTCTATTTCGAGTTATTGAAGAAGTTCATCGAGAAAAGTATATGGCTAATTATTGTGAGTAAAATTTTCATTGTATATATACTATTTACATTGTTTCTTATCATAAATTAACATATACATGCATAATACATACAGATACACATAAACACACACACACACATACTCATACACACACATACACACATATACACACAAAAACACAAACATGTAGGCGGACACACACACATACATAACACATAAACAAATACATAAATAAATTACTATGCATACATACACATATACGTACGTAGAATAATACACATAACATATACAAAAACACACACATAAATACATAAGTTAAACATAGACACACACATATATTGGGAAAGATGGATGGACACTCCAAGGAATGAGTAGGTACTACCAAATCCTGCTTTGTACCAGCCCCTTGTTGCTTTAGATTTGAGTTGTAGGCCCTCTTAGCTTTCCAATGACACTAAATAAGTGATTATGTACTTTGGAAATGATGTGAGAAATGATTGAACCAAAAAATACTACTTCCAAGTTGAAGGATTAATAAAAACCTTCTATTTTTGTTCACACACGTGCTACTTGTTAAGCTCAGTGCGTCCAGTACAGTAGGAATTAGAGCACTTCCTCTTAGAGGCATCAAAGTCTCTTAATGAGCTAATGATTCCAAGTGGAATCACTTAAAATGATGCATTATACACAGAGCAATCAATTTAGCAATTGAGTCATTACCCTCGATTTTTTAGGACCTTTGTGGAGTTTGACCAATGAGTGCTTCGATATGATTTTCTCCAACTTGGCTGAATAGAATGTCTTAAATATTTGTGATCATGTAGAGACCTTGGAGTTGAATCCAACAAGCTATATAACATTGAAAATGGTAGAGAAATGACTACAATATGAGCAGTACAAGTTGACTGTTATGAGTGACTATCACAGAGAGATGATATATAGACAATGTAGATCTATTGTATTAGAAGACAATGTTGTACAAGATCATAGGCATGATACTCATAGCCTAATGATGAGGAGAAGTGTAGGTTACAATGTTACTCACTCTCTTACAATGTGGTAATGGAGAACTCGGGAATAGAGTCACACACCTGTGAGTTTTTTGACATCGTTTATAGATGAGTGATATCAAATTTGAATTTGAATTGTTCATTGGCTCTCACTAAAAGTGAACCTTCAATCTAGGAGATATTCTCTCAAATTTGAGTCGTGAATTTTCAACTAATAAACTCCACGAGTTTAGTGGTAGTTACAATCATTCTTCCAATTCAAAGTGACTTTTAGAAATGGTAAAGGATAAAAACTCTCTAGCAATGGTTTCCATGGAACTTCTATTGTTCATAAACTTTAGCCAAATGTGTAGGCTTGTTATTTGCACCAACAGCTCCCCCTCAAGCCAAAATTTTTGGATTGGCCTTCATCATCAATCTTCTTGAATGTCCTACAATCCAATCATAGACTTAAACCTGCAAAGTTTTGTACCATCTAATGCTTTAGTCAATAAGTCTACACATTGCATATTAGTAGACACACATACCAACTCAATTTCTTTGCTCAATAGCTCCTCTCTCACATAATGATAGTTGACTTCTATATGCTTGGTCCTAGCATGATAAATAGGATTTTCTGCAAGATGTAGTGAGCTTGTATTATCTACAAAAATTATTGGAGATATAGTATGCAAACCCAAATCTATGTATAGTAATATGATCCATATGGCCTCTTGAGTAGCATTGGCCAATCCTCTATACTCTACCTCTATAGAAGACAAAGCAACAGTAGGTTGCTTCTTTGAAGACCATGATATAGGTTTATCACTTGCAAAGGATAGGTATCTTGAGGTACTTCTATCATCTTTGCAACCTGCCCAATCTGCATCTAAATATATTTTGATGTTCAAGTTTGAGGTATAAGGAAAATATAAACCTTGATTTTGAGTGCCCTTTAGGTACTTCAAAATCCTTTTGGCAGCTTCCAAATGAGGTGTCCTAGGTTTGTGCATAAACTGACTTAAAACACTTACTCCATAACAAATATCAATCCTTGTCAATGTAGCATAGTTCAAGCTTCCCACTATGCTTTGGTAACCTGCAATGTTCTCAAGCACATCACCTTCATAAGCACTTAACTTTTGATTAACCTCCATTGGAGTACTTGCTACTTTGGCATCCTAGAAATGAGACTTCTTTAACATATCCTGTATATACATTCTCCGAGTAATATAAATTCTAGAGTTAGTATAGTCTAACTCAAGTCCAAGAAAATATTTTAGTGATCCAAGGTCACTAATTTTGAGCTCCTGCATTATCTGATTATTGATCTACTTGATGCCATTGGCATCATTACCTATGAGTATGATATCATCAACATATACACATAGGTATATTATCTCTGAGTTTCTCCTCTTAATAAATAGAGATGTATCTACTTTACTCATGATGAATCCTTGATCCTGAAGGTATGTAGTCAACCTATGGTTCCATGCCCTAGGTGCCTGCTTCAATCCATAAAGAGCTTTGTTAAATTTACATACATATGTTACCTTGCTTGGGTCCTCATAGCAAGGAGATTGGGACATGTACACCTCCTCTGAAATCCAGCATGTTGGCATTTTGGCAACAGGTGAGAAGGTTTCTCCATAATCAACTCCTTGGATTTGTGCAAAACCCTTAGCTAGAAGTCTAGCTTTGTACCTGCTTATTGATCCATCAGAATCCCTTTTGATCTTATAGATCCATCTAGAAGCAGTTACCTTCATAGAATCCTTCTTTGGTATTAGCTCTCTCATCAACAAGTGCATCATGTAAATCTGCATAAAAATGGGATGATCTGAATCATCACATGAAACCTACAAAGGCTTTATAATTCATTATATTATAACAATGGATAAGGTCTACAATATACAAAATTGTTCGTCGATGCCCAGCAATCGCATCTGTGTTAGTGGATCAAAAAGAGGTGATGACTAGTGTCACTCTAGGTCTCTCAAGAAGCATCTCATGCATGTAATAGAAAGTGACATTTTTAAGCAAATAGATAAATATTTCTTAATTCACTTTAATTTTTCAAAGAAGTATAGAAGAGAAAAACCAAATCGTTTTATCATTTTATCCCACATCCATGATCTCCCAATAAGATTTATACCAAGATCACTTATCAAGGCAATTAGATTCAAGATCAAATATATTCATAGGCCGATAGAAATGGAACATGTAGACGATGATTTTGAAGTAAAAGAAGATTTTGTCATTGCGATACCACTCAAGGAAACGAAAGAAAGCATGCAAAGAACAAAAGGAAGTGTACGAAAAGAGAAGGAAGAAAGAACAAGATAGAGCTGTTCACTCTACTTTGAAGCCCTTCAATCTGGATCCTCACTATCTTGCTGTTTGCCAGACCATTCTTGTCTTGTTGACCGACGATACCCGCCGTAACTCCCTTCAGCCAATCTTTGAACGTTAAATTCTTGCTTTCACAGCTATGATCGTTGTTCAGCACTTCGAGCTGCTTATTTTGACCAAACCATCTGCTTATTTGGACTGTCGACCTCACGAACCGAACAAGCGAAATATGCGCATTTACTGATGTGCTTCTGTATGTATTTATGCTGAACCTGTGGCACGACGTGCAGCTTGTGGAACTCATGGAGCAAACATGTTCTTCAATCATTCATTACTTTCACCATGTTCTTCAATCATTCGTCACTTTCACCATCTTCATGTTATCACGAAAACAGTAAACAAGAAAACAGTGAAGTACGCGCCGCTGATCCAAGGAAGAAAAGAGAAAAACAAAAGTTGAATCAACTTTGCTGGACCTCACCTACCATGTGACAGTGCCCATGGTATAAGTCCTTGCGCCACACTCGTACAGATGCAAAGTGATGGAGATCTCGTGAAGCTGTTGACAGCGATATAGATCGGGAAAGCAAAAAGCAAAAAGCAAAATCGGAGGGATTATCCCTCCCAACCCAAGTTGATCATCATATCACAGATTTATGAAAGGAGAACTTCGAAATTCGGGCAAGAAAGCTGAAAAGAATCATATATCAATGGATGCAATTGGATGGATCGACTGTATACTGATGATTAACTATATGAAAAGAATCATATATGAATGGATGCAATTTTTTGCCTAGAGGCCATGTAGTCGGTTGAGGCGGAGAAATGATATAAGTGTCCATTTATTTTGTGGTATGCAGGAAAATCTATGCATGCAAAGTTCTATAGGGAAGAGGAAGTCTTGCATTTGCAGAAGCAGATAACCATAGGCTGTAGACTTAAAAAAAGTTGTAAAGTGCAATAAAACATTCTGAGATGATATATATGGTCAGGAGGCTTATCCATGCCCTGACAAAACAATAAAAAACCAATGTCACTATTATAAATAATATAGCATAGAATCTGGGACAATATACATGCATCCAAATTAAACACTGATACTCTTAGCTTGCATAATATGAAAGCAAAAAATACTGATTACTTTGTTATTTTTCCATGCATCAAGCTACAAACTCTAGAAGATATTGCGTAAGGCCCTAGATGCTCCCAAAGTTTGAAGATTGTAGCTGACTTGATTGAAGTCTAAAGTGTGAAAGCTTTCCTATTGGAATGGAAGCAAAAGACAAGTTTTGGCCTCTTTTATTTTTATCATATAGAAAGATTATGAATCATGCAGAAGACTCTAGAAAACGCAAATTGGATTGTGCTGATGCTCCACCTGTAGTTCATCCACCCCGACCTAGAAGGGATTGGACACGCCATGTATACCCCCTCGAAATTTTGCTATTTTGTTGCCACGTATAGTTGTTTATGAAGATGTTTGCACTCCAAGAAAAAACCAAACGGCTATTTCATAGATATTTATGATTGTATAAGCTTTTTACTTTAATTAAAACTTGCATTAGAAAAAAAAATTACTATGTATACCCCCTCTAGATTTTTCTATTTTGTTGCCATGTATAGTTGTTTATGAAGATGTTTGCACTCTAAGAAAAAAGCAAAAGACTAGTTCATAGAGATTTATGATTGTATAAACTCTTTAATTTAATTAAAACTTGCTTTATATAAAAAATGTGTAATAAGTTCTCTCTTAATTTGTTGATTGTATTTGCATGAGCATCTTCAGTTAATTTAGAGTTGCCTCCACTTCACCCTAGACACCTAAACTAAAATCACAACACTGTGTGTGATCATGTATATGTGTGTTACAACACCGACATGATCCACCCGGCCGCCTTCACAACATAGTGAGACTTGAACCTGATGTGAAACATGATAGGCTTGCTTAGGTGTAGGATTTTGATTTACTTAAGAATTAATTATTGATTGTTGCTTCTAAAAGGTCAAGACACAACTAAAGACATGAAACATTGAAGCTATAACTCGGATCCTAGGTTCCCCGAGGTGTTGAGGGCTGGCCCTTAGGGACTTGAGTGCCTCCTTGGGGACCTTGAGCAGCAAGTAGAAGCCTCATCTCTTCAAACTTACCATCAAGAGAAGGAGAAAAATCATATTGCACATATAGTACTTAATTGTATTTAGGATTCATACTAGATCATAAATGTAAAAACCTTTTCCATTGCACACTTTCTTAAGCCTCTTCTCCATGCCAAATGTAGGTAACTTTTCTTCAAGTTCCATCAATTTTTGAGATGCACTCATTGGGCATTTAAGGATTGTTTTCCTCTTTGTGAATGAGCATACAACTTTTCATTTCAAAGAATATTATGTGCACATTTCAACAATTATTTCCATTAGTTAACACTTCTACTTTTCATAAACTAGTTTAAAAGTTATAAAAAAATAAACAGAAAGAAAAACATATAAATTTGGAAAACATAAAAGTGTGCTTGATCTAAACTGAAAAGAAATTAAAGAGAACTTGGAAAGATCAAGATTTGAAAAGAAATTTGAAAAGGACTAAAAAGGAAGTCACTACGAAGTGAAGGAAAGTTCAATAAATATTGAGAATTAAGATCTAAATCTGAAATAGAAGCATCATTGAAACAAGATCAATCAAACTTGAGGGTAAGAAACAAGAATTTAGACTAAATCCTAGGAAATGACATAGAAGTGAAGAGGTTTTACAATGAAGGAAATTTATCTTATTCCCTAGTTGAGCATGCTAGTGAAATCGTCTTGGAGCTTTGCTCTAATTTGAGAGAAATTATTGAACCTATCACTCTCCATATCATCGTACATAATAGAGCCAACCAGAAAAGGAATATGGAGGAAGCTTTGAAGTACGTTATGATAGAGAAAGAGGATGCACAAGTACTGCAGCAAATCCATAAAGAGAAAACCAAGGAACATGACTACTCCTCATGGAACATGTGGCTTGATGGGTAGATGATGTCATGGAAAAAGGAAACCATCCTAAATCCTAGATTCCATGTGACTTTCTATATATCGTGATGCTAAAGTATGACATCTAGAGGTCTTATTCAAATTATTGACATCATCAATGACATCATTAGATCATAAACGCTTTTGATAACTTCCCTTGAACACCTATATAAGGACATACATCCTCAGTGTTGCCAATGCCACTCTTGGGAGCTCAAGGACTTGCGATCTCCAAGTAAGTAAGTTCCAAGTTCCTGTTTGAGTCCTAGTCTTTTGTCTTGTTCTAGTTTTATCTAGTCTAGTATCTCAGACATCTTATTGTGTCCTATTGTAATCTCATAGTACAAGATCTTGTCAAGTTAATTCTTATATCTAGTTCATCTCCCTCAAGGGAGTTCTTGTAATCCAAATATCTTGTTTCCTACCTATGATACTGGGTTATGGGATCTCTTGTATCATCTCTAGTCACTTTATCCATACCTATCAGTCCCGGGTTGTGGAACTTCTTGTATCATCTAAATATTCTTGTATTATTTCCCCTACATGGGTGATCTCATAATCAAAATTATTATTTCAAAATCATATCTAATCTAGATTGAGCGCACAATCTAGTGCTCCCCCGACAACCATCTCTTATGCGACACCATCTCTTATGGGACACTGTCCTTTATGTGATGCTAAAAAAGCATCACATATGCAACTGCATCGCATATGCAACACTAGTAGTAAGCATCACTTATGTCATGATATTGCCATCACTTATGCAACCCTGATAACCAATGCATGTTCATTTTTTTATACAATGTGTTAACATCACTTGTGCAATGATCATTTCTTTTAAAGACAAACGAAAATGTTCATTGCTCTTTGATCATCATTCTAGGTATCTATGTTTGAAGAGCAAGACAATGTTCATATCTACATTGCACATACAATCTTGCTCTATCTATCTTTCATCCTCTCTCTCTCTCTCTCTTTATTTATCGCTCTCTCTCTCTCTATTTTTGTCTCTCTCACTCTCATCTCTTTGTCTCCTCTCTTTCCCTCTCTCTCTATTTCGAGTTATTGAAGAAGTTCATCGAGAAAAGTATATGGCTAATTATTGTAAGTAAAATTTTCATTGTATATATACTATTTACATTGTTTCTTATCATAAATTAACATATACATGCATAATACATACAGATACACATAAACACACACACACACACACATACTCATACACACACATACACACATATACACACAAAAACACAAACATGTAGGCGGACACACACACATACATAACACATAAACAAATACATAAATAAATTACTATGCATACATACACATATACGTACGTAGAATAATACACATAACATATACAAAAAAACACACATAAATACATAAGTTAAACATAGACACACACATATATTGGGAAAGATGGATGGACACTCCAAGGAATGAGTAGGTACTACCAAATCCTGCTTTGTACCAGCCCCTTGTTGCTTTAGATTTGAGTTGTAGGCCCTCTTAGCTTTCCAATGACACTAGATAAGTGATTATGTACTTTGGAAATGATGTGAGAAATGATTGAACCAAAAAAGACTACTTCCAAGTTGAAGGATTAATAAAAACCTTCTATTTTTGTTCACACACGTGCTACTTGTTAAGCTCAGTGCATCCAGTACAGTAGGAATTAGAGCACTTCGTCTTAGAGGCATCAAAGTCTCTTAATGAGCTAATGATTCCAAGTGGAATCACTTAAAATGATGCATTATACACAGAGCAATCAATTTAGCAATTGAGTCATTACCCTCGATTTTTTAGGACCTTTGTGGAGTTTGACCAATGAGTGCTTCGATATGATTTTCTCCAACTTGGCTGAATAGAATGTCTTAAATATTTGTGATCATGTAGAGACCTTGGAGCTGAATCCAACAAGCTATATAACATTGAAAATGGTAGAGAAATGACTACAATATGAGCAGTACAAGTTGACTGTTATGAGTGACTATGACAGAGAGATCATATATAGACAATGTAGATCTATTGTATTAGAAGACAATGTTGTACAAGATCATAGGCATGATAATCATAGCCTGATGATGAGGAGAAGTGTAGGTTACAATGTAGAACTCACTCTCTTACAATGTGGTAATGGAGAACTCGGGAATAGAGTCACACACCTGTGAGTTTTTTGGCATCGTTTATAGATGAGTGATTTCAAATTTGAATTTGAATTGTTCATTGGCTCTCAGTAAAAATGAACCTTCAATCTAGGAGATATTCTCTCAAATTTGAGTCGTGAATTTTCAACTAATAAACTCCACGAGTTTAGTGGTAGTTACAATCATTCTTCCAATTCAAAGTGACTTTTAGAAATGGTAAAGTATAAAAACTCTCTAGCAATGGTTTCCATGAAACTTCTATTGTTCGTAAACTTTAGCCAAATGTGTAGGCTTTTTATTTGCACCAACAGCTCCCCCTCAAGCCAAAAATCTTGGATTGACCTTCTTCATCAATCTTCTTGAATGTCCTGCAATCCAATCATAGACTTAAACCTGCAAAGTTTTGTACCATCTAATGCTTTAGTCAATAAGTCTACACATTGGATATTAGTAGACACATAGGCCAACTGAATTTCTTTGCTCAATAGCTCCTCTCTCACATAATGATAGTTGACTTCTATATGCTTGGTCCTAGCATGATAAATAGGATTTTCTGCAAGATGTAGTGAGCTTGTATTATCTACAAAAATTATTCGAGATATAGTATGCAAACCCAAATCTATGTATAGTAATCTGATCCATATGGCCTCTTGAGTAGCATTGGCCAATCCTCTATACTCTGCCTCTATAGAAGACAAAGCAACAGTAGGTTGCTTCTTTGAAGACCATGATATAGGTTTATCACTTGCAAAGGATAGGTATCTTGAGGTACTTCTATCATCTTTGCAACCTGCCCAATCTGCATCTGAATATATTTTGATTTTTGAGGTATAAGGAAAATATAAACCTTGATTTTGAGTGCCCTTTAGGTACTTCAAAATCCTTTTGGCAGCTTCCAAATGAGGTGTCCTAGGTTTGTGCATAAACTGACTTAAAACACTTACTCCATAACAAATATCAATCCTTGTCAATGTAGCATAGTTCAAGCTTCCCACTATGCTTTGGTAACCTGCAATGTTCTCAAGCACATCACCTTCATAAGCACTTAACTTTTGATTAACCTCCATTGGAGTACTTGCTACTTTGGCATCCTAGAAATGAGACTTCTTTAACATATCTTGTATATACATTCTCTGAGTAATATAAATTCTAGAGTTAGTATAGTCTAACTCAAGTCCAAGAAAATATTTTAGTGATCCAAGGTCACTAATTTTGAGCTCCTGCATTATCTGATTATTGATCTACTTGATGCCATTGGCATCATTACCTATGAGTATGATATCATCAACATATACACATAGGTATATTATCTCTGAGTTTCTCCTCTTAATAAATAGAGATGTATCTGCTTTACTCATGATGAATCCTTGATCCTGAAGGTATGTAGTCAACCTATGGTTCCATGCCCTAGGTGCCTGCTTCAATCCATAAAGAGCTTTGTTAAATTTACATACATATGTTACCTTGCTTGGGTCCTCATAGCAAGGAGATTGGGACATGTACACCTCCTCTGAAATCCAGCATGTTGGCATTTTGGCCATAGGTGAGAAGGTTTCTCCATAATCAACTCCTTGGATTTGTGCAAAACCCTTAGCTAGAAGTCTAGCTTTGTACCTGCTTATTGATCCGTCAGAATCGCTTTTGATCTTATAGATCCATCTAGAAGCAGTTACCTTCATAGAATCCTTCTTTGGTATTAGTTCGCAAGTATCACTCTCCTTGAGTGCTTCAATTTCCTCATCCATAGATTCCTTCCATTCCGCCTTGGTCTTTGCCTCTTCATATGATGATGGCTCTTCAAATGACAAGTCTTTTGCAAGATAAAGAGAGTGCTTAGTAACTAGGGAAGTGTCATACCCATATCTGATTGGCTTCTTGCTCTCCCTTTGTGATCTTCTGATTGCTTGGTTGGATGATTGAGGTATATGCTCCAACTTCTTCATCTTGATTTTGCCTTTGGACTTCCATGCCTTCAATTCCTCTAAGTTGATGATGTCCTCATCATCTGAGTTGATGTCTTCAATCTGATTAGGTTCCTCCTTCGTAAGGCTTGGAAACTCCTCTTCCAAGTCATATGGTAGCTTTACTTTCCTGCATTCACTTTCAAACCAAGAGTCATTCTCATGAAAGACATTATCTCTACTGACCATGAATCCTTTATTTGAAGGATTGTAGAGCCTGTATCCTTTCTGATTCAAGGCATACCCTATGAAGATGCACTTCTCTGCCTTAGGATCTAGCTTACCTCTTATTTGAGAAGGGATATGCACATAAGCAACACATCCAAAGATCCTGTAATGATCAAGTGAAGGTCTTCTACCATGCCATGCTTCATATGGGGTCATACCATCAAGTGATTTGGATATAAACCTGTTTACAAGGTAAGTGGCAGTAGATACACTCTCTACCCACAAGCAATTAGGAAATTTTTTCTCATTTAACATTGACCTACCTGTTTCAACAATTAATCTATTTCTTCCTCTGCCACCCCATTTTGCTCAGGGGTATACCTTGTTGTAATTTCTCTCTTGATTCCTCTGTCCTGCAAGAATGCATCAAACTCATTTGAGAAGTACTCACCTCCTCCATCTGACCTTAGTCTCTTTAGATTTCTTCCTATTTGGTTCTCAACAAGTGCTCTTGAAGTTCTTGTAACACTCATCTGCAGTATGATTTGACAATCCACAAATATTACATGCTAAGGAGTTATAAGGTCTCCCTCTACCTTTGCTTACCTCCTCTACCCCTTCCTCTTGAGGTTCTACCTCTCCCTCCATAGCTGGCTTGGTAGGTAGCTCCTTCATCCTCAATCTTCTTGTTCTTCCCTTTCTCTTTGGACTTACTCTTATCAGTGTATAGGGCAGATAAGATGTTACCTCTTGATGAATCTCCATTCTTGTTGACCTTCGCTTCATGAGTAAATAGTTGCCCCATGAGAGTGGTAAGCTCTAGAATCTGCATGTCCATGTACAAGTCCATGGCTTACAATCTGCTCTTCTTCAATTTGTTCACCTATGCTTTCCGATTCATCGGCTACATCTTTGACTTTGGTCACATACTCTGAGATGCCTTGCTTAGGTTGCTTTCTTTGAGTGGTAAACTCAATCCATAGTTGGTTCTTCCTGGCCCTTGTGTTGGAAGAGAAATAGGAAGAAAATGTTTCCCAAGTCTCTTGGGATGTCTTACAGTTTCTAATATGTGGAAGAAGAAAATCAGAGTTTGAGTTAAGTAAGTAAGACCTTGCTAATGCATCCTTGGCACACCATGCGTTGAGTCGTTCATGCTCCTCTCTTGTAGGTTGTCCTTTGCTTCTGAATATGGGCATCCCTTCATCTCCTAAGATGTATCCATAGAGGCTCCTTCCTTGCAAGTATGTCTTCATCCTCAGGATCATGTTTGATAGTTGTTCCTGTCCAACTTATCAATAAAAGAAGAAAAACCATCTCCCATTTTACCTTAGCTTTGCTCTGATACCACTATTGGGAAAGATGGATGGACACTCCGAGAGATGAGTAGGTACCACCAAATCCTGCTTTGTACAAGCCCCTTTTTGCTTCAGAGTTAACTTGTAGGCCCTCTTAGCTTTCCAATGACACTAAATAAGTGCCTATATACTTTGGAAATGATGTGAGAAATGATTGAACGAAAATAGACTACTTCCAAGTTGAGGGATAAATGAAAAACCTTCTATTTTTGTTCACACACATGTTGCTTGTGAAGCTTAGTGCCTCCACTATAGTAGGAACTAGAAAACTTCCTCTTAGAGGTATCAAATTAGCTTAATGAGCTAATGATTCCAAGTGGAATCACGTAAAATGATGCACTATATAGAGAGCAATGAATTTAGCAATTGAATCATTACCCCTGATTTTTTAGGACCTCTACAGAGTTTGACTAGTGAGTGCTTCAATGCACTTTTCTCCAAATTGGTTTCAGAGAATGTCTTCCAAATTTGTAAGCATGTGGAAAACTTGGTGCTGAATCCAACAAGCTATAGAACATTGAAAATGGTAGAAAATGACTGAGATCTGAGCAGTACAAGTTGATTGTTATGAGTGACTATGACAGAGAGATCATAGATAGACAATGTAGATCTATTGTATTAGAACACAATGTTGTACAGGATCATAGGCATGATAATCATAGCCTAATGATGAGGAGAAGTGTAGGTTTCAATTTAGACTTGACTCTCTTACAATGTGGTAATGGAGAACTCGGGAATAGAGTTACACACCGGTGTCTTTTTTGACATCTTTTTATAGATGAGTGATTTCAAATTTGAATTTGAATTATTCATTGGCTCTCACTAAAAGTGTTCCTTCCATCTAGAAGATATTCTCTCAAATTTGAGTCGTTTCTTTTCAACTAATAAACTCCACAATTTTAGTGGTGGTTACAATGATTCTTCCAAGTCAAAGTGACTTTTACAAATGGTAAAGGATAAAAACTCTCTAGCAATGGTTTCCATGGAACTTCTATTGTTCATAAACTTTAGCCAAATGTGTAGGCTTGTTATTTGCACCAACAACATAGGCACACAAAAACACACATAGACACAAACACACACACACACAAACACACATAGATAAATACACACATACATGCACATACACACATACACATACATAATAAAAACATATACATATACATACACATACACATACATAGGCAAATATACACACACACATAACACATACACACACACACACCTACACACACAATACAAAGGCACAAATACACAAGCATACATACACATATACATACACATAAAAACACACAAACATACACACACATACATATACACATACACATACACAGATGCATATGCATACACATACACACATACACACATATACACAGACATACACACAAAAGCACATACACATATGCATACACATATGCAGACACACATGCACACATATAGACACACATACACACACAATACCACACATCCAAATCGACATACACACACATACATACATATGCACACATACACATACATACATGCACATGCACACACACACACACATACACATACACATATACATATACTACAGACAACACACACATATACATACATACACAAATACACACATACACACACATATACATGCACATTCACACACATACACATACACATACACATACACATACACATACACATACACATACACATACACATACACATAAACATACACATACACATACACATACACATACACATAAACATACACATACACATACACATACACATGCAGATACACACACATACACAGATACATACACATGGACATGCACATGCACAAACATATCTACATGCACATGCATGCATATACACATATACATACACACACAAGCACACACATACACATACAAACA